>JAXCGZ010017269.1:37500-85000 GCA_037179515.1 Halocaridina rubra | reverse complement strand
AACTAAATTTTGGGTGCCCCGCTCAGATACCCTCTGCAAATCAGAGTTGACCGTAGAAGTAAGAGTGATGCAAGACTGATTACGCATAGCAGATGAAGGTTGTGAAGAAAAGGTAGAGGAAAATGAAGGGTAGAATTGTCGGTAAAGGCGTGAAGAATAGAGGGAGGTGGGGACTGAAGAAGATCGTTGATGAAGAGAAGGAACAGAGTAGATGAAAGAACAGAGCCCTGTGGAACACCATTGGTAACAGGGAATGGGCTATATGTTGCACCGTCAGCAACCACAGATATAAAACGGTAAGAAAGAAAATTGAAAATCAGAGAACATAGAGAAGGGGTAAAGCCATAGGCAGGGATTTTGGTCAACAGAGCCTTGTACCAGACTGTCAAAAGCCTTAGAGATATCAAGGGTGACGACAAGGGATTCCCCATAGTTTCTCAGAGAAGATGACCATACATGAGTAAGATAAGACAGGAGGTCACCTGTGGATCTTGGCTTACGGAAGCCGTACTGGTGATTGGAGTTATGTGAGTTAGACATTATTCACTTTTATCTACATAATTTTTAAATCTTATACTCTGCATATTTTAATAAAATTATCATCCAGATTAAGAAAATTTATTAACATTTCCAGTCTTTTCCAAATGAAGGGGGGCATTGGGCTGTGACACTAGTCAAAAGTGGGAGCTACACAAAAAATGGTTAAGATCACTGTCATAGGCCTAAGACCTCCAGCTAATAATAATAGCTGTACTGTAATACTAATCATCCAAGGTACATTTTATTGTTTTTAAGTAGCATTAGTTTGCAAGTAGATGCGGTAACGAATATTTATAAAAAGTTTTCTAAATCAAAATATGTATAGTAATCTGTAGGCTGTCCTTGGGTTTGTGGAGTGAGTTTGGATACAGTTGAAAAATACTGAGCAAAAAGATTTTTTTGTTTAATACATAAGCTCTTTTACTTTGTAAACTGCTATGTGAAACCTCTACAGGTAACAGAAAGCACACTAATGAATAGGTAATAAAATTACCCTGAATAAACTATTTTTTTATATTCATATTTCTTACACATTTTTATAACTTTTAAGGAATAGCCAATTATTATGTAACTACCAAATACTGAATGCACTGAGTTTTCCGTAAGTAAGCCGTTCTTAGAATGCAAAGCAAACAGTAGCAGGATCTTCGACAGCCCTGTCCTACTTTACACACGATATTCACATTCTTTGAGAGGTGGTGGCTTTTTCAAGAAAAGTATGAGTTATTTTTACTATGCTTCTCTTTTGCATTTTCTCATAATTTTCTCTATCTGTAAATGCTAGATGAAAATTTTTCACTCTGCTTGTAAAATACAGTGTTGGGATGTATATCTTCAGCACTGAAGCGAATTGCTCAGATCTTCAAATTAGTCACCTAGTAACCTCCCACAATAAATCTTACTGGCACCTCGCATTAAAAGATATCCATCCTCTTGCCGCTTCTTTGCTATACACTTTGCTTTGTCCCAGCAACTCTTCATATGCTAAATCATCAGGAACCACTTCTAGATCCTCCCCAATGTCTTCTTTCATTTACCTCCTGATTGCCAGCTCAACAAAAGCACTTGGAGGTTTTTGCAACCTTGGTAAATTCTTTGAAACCAAAATCATTCCACCTCTGTATCTTTTCCAGATGCTATTTAAGTATTGCTTGGGGACATTATTCCCACTTCAAGAAAGGTATTTGATGGAGTGGCAAACACTGTAATCTTTCCAAATTGGTTTCAGTATATGTGTAGTAACTCATTCTCTAACATCAATAGACTTAGCAAAGATCCTCCTTATGTATTCATCTAGAATGTTTCAATAACCCCTTGAGCCATTGTTGGATTAGAGGTGTTATGTTTGGGGAGGAAGATACCACTTTATTGTTGGGATGCATTTCACAGTTAAAGGCATATCTTGGAGCATTATGAAAATTTATCAAGACTTTGAAGGGCACCTCCTCTTCCAAGTACCACTCCTATTTCAGAGAGGCATCTTGTAGATACTGTTGGGTCATAAATGCCGTTTAATTGCTCATGTGGTTTTCACTTTGCCAAATCACTGAAGGGTCTATAGAATACACTGCAACTTTGACTCCTGGCAACACGGTAATCCTGCCCTTAAAAGCATTACAGCCTGGCAGTGTTTTGTCCTCTATAGTGATGAAAGATCTTTCAGGTATACAATACCAAAATAAGGAAGTTTCCTCCATATTAAAAATCTGTTAGTGTAAAGATTCATTCTTCACAGTGAGTTTATTCAATGTTTCTAAGAATTCTTTGGTTGCAATCACTGCAGCACTCATAAACACTCCAATCTCCAAGTTATGTAATGAATATCATTATCTGAAGTGCTTGAACTAGCACAGCTGGTACCAAATTCCACTTCGCGATCACAAAACTAATATTCTTTTAAGTCTACCAAATATGATCTGTGTGTCAATAAAGATCGTCAAAGTGCTGAGGGAAATTTACCTCCGTATCTAATCCTCCCTCCAAGTCATTGATAATTTTTCCATATTGGTTAAGGGTATCTCGCTGTATTACCTTACCCCTGCAACTTTTAGAAATGCGGTTACTTTCATCAGTTTCACACCCTGTCATAATGCCTAAGGTTGATAAGATTGCAGAGTGGAAGAGGTCTAAATCTCACATGGCTAGTTACTCCTATCCACATTCAAGCTGTATAATCTCTCTTAATATTCTTTCCAAATCATTAATTATCCTTTCCTTTTTAAAGACATCACTACAATTAATTTGGGGTGCTTGGGAGCCACGCTGCATTTCAAACAGTGTTATAAAGTGAAAACATATTTTGCTAGATAAATTGCATAACACACCTAGAAAAAGTACTGTAAATGCATCAATGTCATCCGTTGTTTACTAGAGCTTCCAGGTCAAATACGAGTTTCATCAAGTTAGATAGTACTACATGATAATTATGCTGGCAGTGTAGTAATTTGTGTGGTAGGAACACTCCTATTTTGCCCACATATGTCTGCAATCAGGATTTTCCTTGTCTATGGTAGGGGACGTTTATGCAAACATTGTGAGAAGGAAATTTAGAAGCTCATGGCTGTATGGAAGTGTATTCTGTACTAAAGCTTGGCTATATAAAATAATATATGCAGCACTTAATATTTATAATGTTTTAAAACCAATGGAGATGTCACAAGAGACTACATTATGCAGATATATGTTATTAATGGCAAGATGTTTAGATCTACTTAATAGTCAAAGGTGCTCTCTAAGTAATAGTGTTCTATACGTTATTAGAGAAGGAATTTATGGAATATGCAATATGTGGCAATAAGGTATATTTACAAAGTAAGTCTGCTTTGCCTTACAAGCATAAACTGGTATGGAAAACCTCAGGGTCATATATTTTTCTTTAATTGCTAGCACTGTTCATAATTTGGATATATGCTGTGCTAGAAAACTCTACAAAGCAGAAGAAAACTAGTACTCTTAAGAAAATATGATTATCATCATACTTGCATATAAAGAAGGAAAGTAAAACCAACATCTAAACCAATATAAACTTTATTTTAAATATAAATGCAATAAAAACCATCAAAATTCTAATATGTGCACACGACCTTTGGAAAACAGGAATATGTTTCAAGACCTTATAAGGAAATAAGAGGGTTGATAAACATATAGTTGCATGGGTATGGTTATTGTTATTCATTTAAATATAAAATCACTGATTACTTTAAATACGCACACCATTTAGTACTCCCAATGCATAAAACTGAAGTATGGAAACGTAATACAGTTATAGATGACCCATGAAAATTACGAATGTTCTGTAAATGTCCTCACCTCTTATATTAAATGTTTTACGGTAAGAAAAGTATGTTCCTCTTTCAGTGTTTATTTCAAGGTGAGTACAGAAGCATCCTCAACAGCTCTCACACTTTATTTAATAAATTATTTGATTATACACACTATTTTCCCAAATCAACACTGATGAAGAATTACTTTCAAAATTTTAAAAATTCTGTGAAGAATTTTATAAAGAAACTGTAACACCTGTATTTAATGTATGCTATTTCAGTTTGCACACAAAAAATCCTACTGCTATATATTAAAGTGTATAATATGTTCTCAATTACGATGGCACAAAATGTGGCCTAAAAATTAAAATATAAAATAATACCCTACAGGAACAATAGTACCAATTCTTACGAAGAATGAAGAAATAAAAAAACCTGAGACTGGAAAAGATTCCTATCTCTCCAGAATACAATATGTCAAAATACAAAACACTAAGAATTGAATAGATCTCTCCCATTATATTCAATTACTACAATACAACTTAACTGTCAGTCAAGAGGCAAAACTCATCATTAACTAACTACTGGGTTTCAAGGAGTAGATTTCATAACAATGTTCTAATTACCCATTTGAAGATACACATTACACAGGCAAAAATTCTTATACACTCAAATTTGTTACACATTAAGAAAAGCGTATGGACCTCCTCAGACTCAAGCACAGGACATAATATACAAAATGGGAAATTATAAAATAGAGCTTCAGATACCATAAGCTGTCAAACGCAGAACAAACAAACGAGATGACGAAAAAGTTATTATAACATGACCAAGAGCTTTATAACATCCATGGGAAAGGGATAAAGAATAATCCCCTCGTATTTCTTAAATTTCTTACGAGATGACCAAAGAAATAAGGAGAGATGCCTGGGGATCTCTCCTTTCTATAATATAAATTCTTGACGCAAATTAACCAAAGGAGTGCACTGGGTAGGGCATAAAATTCTAATACCTCAGTTATTTTCCTATGGTTGTCACTGCTGTTAACTTTTCTGGTAAAAGGCATCAAATAACTTCAAATTACCTTTTCCCATAAAAGATGATATATCCCAGTGAACAAAATATACAGGAAACAACAGCAGGGCGAATGCGTACTGAAGCATATTTTATAGTGTGTAAATTTTTACCCCAATACCATATCATGCATAATCGTTTCAGTTTTTTTATATCTAATTCGGTAAAAAGAACAACCACAGTAAAAATACAAGCTACTTTCCTCAAAGCAATCATATAGATTGACTCAAATATTTATATCTTTTTATCACATAATGCAGTCCCATGAGAGCATTGCTTGAATAAAATCTGCTTACAATTACAATTAAATATATTAAGTAGAATAGATGAACGGATATAAATACAGTATCTGGATATAAGGCCAGAAAGGTGTAATACAGTAACTTACAGATCAAGAATTTCAAAAAGTACAGTCTTCTCGTTACAGTCATTTATATCTAAATTATCTTTTAATTTTTATTGAAAAATATCTCAATATATAGTGAATACTCTTACACAATTGTGCATAATCACTTTATAGTACTCTTCACTCCTTTTATTCAAGAAAAAAATTTTCTATAACCGTAATGATTCAGAAGTTAATGCTGGTTAATTTTTTTCTTCTTCTAAAACTACATACATAATATGCTGAAGCTAGTGGCCACAGCTGTTTTTATTTATATATATCCTCAATTTAAATAAAAAAAAATATTTTTTCTTTTGAATATTTTTTACATACTGTACTTTACTTAGAAATGCACAAAATTGTCACTCTTAAAAGACTGCATGACAAACAGGTCTGCTCCATGATCAAAATGTGGACTCATGAGAAACAGCAAACTTTAAAACGATATTCCACCTTTTGATGATATTTTATCATACTTAAAACAGAAAACAAGACAAAATAACAACACGAAACACACAATAGCACAAGGACCATAAAACAGCAACAGCAGAAAAGAAGGGAATAAGTTTGCCATAACCCTGAAGTGCATCTTGTGAAAAGTCCTACAGCTATATAAAGTGCTTAAAATATTGATATAAATATAATATACTAGAGTCCTACTGTCATCATTTTTAATAATAGCAAGTAAAAATATATAATGCAAGTCTATATAAATCTCTCTCTGCTTTCAAAATATATAAAAAATGACAGTTGAAAAGTTACTGAGCATTGTATGCTAATCAAATATATGTGTACATTATTACAGGTATACTGGAATAAGAAATGAATTTTAACTTTACCCAAGCTCATCTAAAGTACCAGCTAATATAAATTCTTTGAAGTAGCAAGACACAGTATCACTTTCAAACATTAATGATATGATACAAACTTATATTAATTTATGTAAAATATTTTAACCCCCAAAATATGAATGTGCTTCACAGCAATAAATGTTCAGTAACAAGTCATATGAAACATTACCTAACTTTGGCACTGTCTATCAAGCTGGTCTACCATTTACTCCAAAATATTCTTTAAATACATAACCTGATTCATGTTTTTCTAGATACCTAAATACATCCCCCATATCCACATGGTGACCACCACTTTTGACCCGGATGTTGGATTCAGAACCCAGTTCATCAAAGCCAGGAAAACGTCGAAGTTTTGTAAGGTCTCCATCTGATCCAATATTCGTGATCTCACGATTTTTTATTAGGATCTTCTGCCAATTCCATGACCGAACCTTTAAAGGAGAGACTTGGCATTAAGGCTTTAACATAAGAGTATATATGAAGTATGTGGTTTCTTTACGCTAATACACAGAGGAACACATCACAGGACAGGTATATCCTTAAGTCATAAACTTCAAGATTTTTACTACAGTAAATTCCATTACATATTAATATTTTGAGGAATTCCAAGGATTGAATACAAAGGATAATAAAATACCCCCTAGAAGCTCCTGCACTTACTACATGAAAAGGCTTGACTTACCTCATATATTCTATTGCATAGCAAACACTTGGATATTTATCATTATTTGCCCACGTGCATACTAAGAAGTCATCTCCAATACTACTCTACAATATGAAATAAGTACTTTTCAATCTTTCAAAGCTACTACAGTCACTCTACAATTTCTAAATCCTATACTCACAGTCAAAGTAAGAAGATGTAGATTAAGGATGTTCATACATATCAATACTATATGATACTAATGTACTAAATTTTTCTCTTTTTTTTTAATACATATTGCCTTCTCCCTCGGACAACAGTATGGCCACACCAAATAAAGGAAACTGCACAAAAAAAAAAAACAAAAAAAAAAAAAATACAAAACTCACTTTCATCTCTCTTATCTTAAACATTACTTTTGAGTAAAAAGCAATATGCTAATAATTTAGATTTTCCTTATAAAAAGTATTTACTCTTGTTTCTAGTAACAAATATAAGTGAAAAAACTAACAGTCATTTCATGCACCTATATTCTAAGAATATTGTAGATTCTGTATATATGTAGACAGATATACAGAAAACGATATGGTGAAAATGCCATTGGTGGAGAAACTACGAAAGATAAATATAAAAGACAGACAGACATCTTAAATTCCTTTTCATCATAGGAAACTTGTTTTCGTTAACCTGAATATTATTTAATCTACCGTCTCCACTAAGAGTAAAACACGACTGTCACTTTCCTGACCTTAAACCTGATAGGGTAAGTCTCAAGTTTCAAATATGCAGCATTATCTTACCTAAAAAAGCAATTTTATATTTTCTACAGTCACTATACTATAAATTTCACAAAGACATTAGCATTCAGAATTTAGAATTCTGTCAAGCATTCAAAGTTAAAGTAATACTGTATGCAAGACATTATTTCAATGTCTTGGTACAGAACGAGAGTATACCATTAATAAAACAGGCCTCAATACACAACAGAGATATATAAAAATAAAAGTTCATCTGTGGCATACTATCACCCATTATAAGGCCTTTGAAATATGCATCTGCAATCGCATTCCAATTTCACTTCTCAGAACAGCATGAATATAAGAAATATTATTGCCTTTGGTTTATTGATAGGTATTGGAGTTGTATGATGAAAATTCTTCAACAGACTGTACATAAATAAATGGAGTATAATTTCACCAAGTTTAACCCTTCAAATCTTTACTACCCTTTGAGAGAGATCAACTGAACAACTCTGACAGTGTTGGAAGATAGATTTTATAAGAACGCACAAAAACTGCACTTTACAATAGTGCTTCTGAAGAGTCTTATATATATATCTTTGGATTTATATCAAAGGAATCAAGTGAGGCTAGGATAATTAGGCTTACTCTGCTGGAAATAAATTGACAATATTTCCTTTAGAATGCGAAAGTTTCAAAAATAGTAATTTCTTACTATGTCTAAACGACAGTAAGACTAATCATGAAGAGGATCCTATTGTTCCCTCCAAGTCTTTTCTGAATATCTAATAAAGAACTTAATGTAGTGAAGATTTTTTATTTCATATGAATTAAATTCACTTTATATATTTTAATCTGGAAATTTTATGATTCAAGTCCTAATTGTATATAACAAAAAATGTGTACTTCCTTTAGAACACAAGTTTCAATACCTTGCATAAAAATCCATGGTATCTAAGAGAATATTTCAGGAAGGTAAATGTTCTCAAGAAAACCTCAAAAGCATGAAACGAAATTAATAGATATTGTTGAGATGTATATTTCATTTCAGATAAAAGGCTTCAAGACCTAAGCTGACAATAATGCACTACCTAAAAGGTGGACACACAATATGCAGCTATACTAAGTGATGGCACCCTTATATTTTCAAATTTGGCATATAATATGCTTAAGTGGGGCTGTAAATATACCCACATAATTAGGAATAGAGGCACGATTATCATATTGAAAAAACAAAACAAAACATATTTTGTGTTCACATAGACATTACATTAGTATGTTAAAATAAGAATATGAGTTAAGGTATATTTTTCTAAGCAAAGATGTGGGAAAATACTATGAACAAGTTTTTGCTCTACTTACCCTTTGCCACCATTCCTCTGTATTATTTGCCAGGCCTTCAATGCAAATGATGCCTGGCTTTCCCGGTAAGCAAAATCCAGTAAGATCAAGATCACGAGATAAATCTAGGATATCTTTCCGTTTTACCTGAAGAAGAGAGAGCATGTTTTTAAATCTAATTATGCATGAAATTAACTTAAAACTCATCTCATAATGTCACTAAAGAGGTTCAAATTATTTTGCAACCTGGCCTTTTTTTAAATTATTGTTTTAACATGATATATAAATTCACAACAGAAGGATTTCAGTCCCACTAAACCATGCAAATCACTTCCAGTATTATACAGAAGATCAGGGGATGGGGCCTCATTAAGATTGTTATACACAAATGCTGATGGATTAGCTGGTAAGGCAGTAGAATTAAAAGATAGGATTCACAACAGTAAGGCAGATATAGTAGCAATTACAGAGACTAAGTTGAGTGAGGACATAAACAGTGTCACAGTTTTTCCTAAGGGCTTCAGAATACTAAGGGTCGAAAGATCTGAGAGGACTGGTGGAGGGATAGCACTGCTCATAAGTGAGAGGATTCAAGCTGAAGAGATAAACTTGGCTATAGAAAGTGAGTTCAGGGAATTTCTTGTTGCTCGCATAAATACTGGGTCAGAGAGCATTATAATAACTGTTGTATACAACCCACCAAGGAACCAAAATAGGCTTGAAATTTATGAGGAAAGTCATATAGGTACGATTGAAGTCATAAACTCAGTTGTTAACATGGCGCGGGAGAAAAAATGTAGGATTTTGATTATGGGAGACTTTAATCATAAAGAGATAGATTGGATAAATCTTGACCCACACAGTGGTGAGGACTCCTTTGGGGCAAGATTCCTAGATTGCGTACAAGGGAATTTCCTACACCAACATGTAATGGAACCAACAAGAGCCAGGGGTGGGGATGAGCCATCACTACTTGATCTGGTGTTCACAGATAATGTGTTGGATATTGAAAATATTGAGTATGAACCACCAATTGGAAAGAGTGACCACTGTGTGTTGTTGATGGAGTATATCATTGAAGACATTCTTCCTGAGAGTAGAGGCACTGAGGACATGAGGAGGAACTATCAGAAAGGAGATTACATCAAAATGAATGAGCTTTTTGCAGTTATTGACTGGAGAACCTTATTTTACAACAAATCTGTACAAGAAATGTATGACATCTTTTGTGAGAAATATGGGAAGATAGTAGATTGCTGCATACCTGTCACCAAAGTAGGTGTAATTCATGCCAGAGAGAAAAAGAGCGTGGATGTCGTTCTTTCTCACCACTATGGATATCTCTTAGTTGTCTCCTACGACTTGTAGCAAACACCAGTATGAAAATCTTTCCCCTAAATCAGAAAGATCTGACTGATATCAGCCTCTTATGTCACGTATGGCCTGAAAGTGGGAATTTTTCTCTCCATTATCTCGTGTGATAGACAGGAATACAAGCATGGAATTCACTCCTCCTCCCCACCAAATTATCTGAAAATGAGTACCTTGCTATATATATGATGAGAATATATCCACAGACGAGCAAATTTAGTATCTTTAGTGTCTGTCATTTTCTGACTAGTTCGTGAGTCTTCCATATTCTCAACATCAGTGAAAAAACGAGCTCCATTTTCCTGTAACCAAGTGACAGCAGGTCCAACAGACAAATCTCCTGGTTCTATATTTTTCAGAAATCTGAAATAAAAACAGTTTAGTTCATTTACTTATAGAATATTCAATCTGCAATTAAGATATGATAAAAAAAAATACCGACAGTGAAGAGAATATATTTCATACTGCAATTATGATATGATAAAAGAATCATGATACTGAAGGGAATATATTTAATATTTATGAAAACTTATGGAATGAAAACAACATTACTAAAGCACTATTAACAAACTTTAATTTGATGAATTTTTTATGAAAGGTATACCAGATAAATCTAGAAGCACAAGGGACAAAAATTACCTAAGTTAGAGACTGCTTAGTAATGAGAAATGTGTTACAATCAATATCTTTAGCATGAATCAAACATATCATTAAATACAAATTTACTATGAATAATCTTGAGAGATTATGGAATATTTTTGAAAGATCTGAAATTATAATTAATTTATATATCAAATACCGTATATTAATTATTTCAATTACTGAGTAAATTCAACCTTTCTGACATAAATATGATCTTGGACTGACTAAATTTGTCAATATCTCTGAAACAAATTTAATAAAAAACTAAGCGTATTTATCAATAATTCCATTTTTTCATCCTTCCTAATGACAACTGAAAATAAAATCAATTTTAGCATCACACCTTTGATATCATGATTCACATTTAAGCTACTTATATGTTAATCAATAAAAAATATTATTTCAATCTTTCAGAACATTATTATATGAAGTCGCATAATACATACAACAGAAGTTCTTGGTTGAGCCGATGCTGGGTATGTCGATCCAGCGTCTGCGAGCGAACAAATATATCAGGGTTCACGGCTGGATATTCATGAGGTAGATTAACACTCATACTTAACTGACCCTGATGATGTATTACAGTCTAATCATTAACAGTACTAATGCATTCCCAATAATAAAAATAAAAACCCAAAGACATTAAGGACTGTCAAAGTAAGATAGTCATAAAAATAATTGCAAACATCAAATACTGGTTTGCATTAAAAATAAATTCAACTCAAATTTAAATTAATAACACATAATTACTCTCTCCTCTCCAAACAACTTTGAAAATAAATCATATTACTGCTTTAATTGTAACTAATACTGTATATCTCGACAGTAGTTACAAAGCAAATAGAAAATGGTGACGTACTAAAACACATATTTAACTCAAGTCAAAACTAATTACAGACAGTTACATTTTACAAGACTAAATCATAAGAATGAAGTATTCCAATGCTTAAACAGCTGTTAATATTTTTAAGTGTAAAAGTCACACAAATAATATATATAAGGAATGTGAGGATGAATGAACTAAATGGTCCAATATAAAAATTCTTAAACATATGCCATTACATTCTTCAACTATTCATTATAAAATTATATTATTCAATCAGCAAATTAATCTTATAATACATAAAGGGTAAAATCACTCACCTTTTCAACATCTAAATTAAGTACAAAATCCAGTCTAGGAGGAAGTAGTAGTGTACGTCCTTCTATGAAATCTCTCAGGTCTACTGTTACTGCAGGATCATCCAGTATTAGCTCTCTCGGATCAGGAAACATGGACTGAAATATAAGACAAAAAGATGATAAAACTTTAAAAAGTAACAAAACACAAGACACTCAAAGCCAGTATAACATACACATCCAGATTCAATGAGACTGTGTGAGAAAATATACATACATACATATACCTTGGCTGTTTCCCCCTTAAATTGGGGGGTAGCCGACATCAAAAAAGGAAAACAGTTTAAAAATGTGATATTTAGTATATATGACTGATTTACAGATTTAGAAAAATTGGATAAAAAGGTAACGACAATTCAGCTTCACATACAGTAATCCAACATCGATAATAAAGTAGCGATAAATATCAATAAAAAAAAAAAAAAAAAATTATTTCCATAAATGCGGAATACAACTTTAACCAAAATTTCAAAATGGTATGTGCTAAGTAAAATAAACAAGAGGGCATTAGTCAGAGTGAATACTCTTTTCAAAAGTTTTCTGCAAATCCTAAATATAGAGTATGGAAATGGACCAGTAATTTTTATGGCATTTTAAAATCCTGAGAAATTTAATTCAAGACTCTTTACTATGTATTCATCTGAAGGTTATCTATTTTATGAAAGTAAGAAAGAGGGCCATTAATTTACAACATGAAAGTCTTATAAATACAGAACTCTTGAAAATATTTCCACATAAACTATTACCAAGTACTTTTTTAGGCTTAACATACCTGAAGCATATCAACTTCAGACAGCTGAAGTTCAATCATTTCCACAAGTTTAGCTTGTTCTAAGGGTTTCTCCAGACCCTCTATATTGTCGTCATCATCACTACTCATGTTCTTCTCATATACCTAAAATATCATAAAAGCATCAATACACATTAGCATAAAAATAAGCAAGGAAATATACGGGTAATATACAAATGATACTACAGCTCAGTAAAAGTGTCCAAATTTTACCTTTGGACTCTCAGCCACGGCCATTCTCCTTATCTGAGCTGAATGGCTTTCCTTCCTGTTCAACTTGATGACAACAAAATGAGTTGACCAGAGCCAACCTCTTTCATTTAAGACTTTACCCTTGAGCTTCACCCTAGTAACCTATGTCATTGTGTCCTCTGTCAGGTTAACATACCGTAATTACATCTTCGCCCACAACTCCTTTTCCTCCTTTTCTACCATCCTCTGAGCTCATCAGAGTAGTTCATTGCCAATATGAACTAAAATGTCGAAAAATTTCAATTTTCAACGTAATAATACTAAGGAATCTATCTGTAATCATATATTAATTAAGTTTTTCCTTTATTTTATACCAAAATATATATGTATCAAAAGCATAACATTCTAGTACAGTATAAGTACTAATTCATAAACTTAATGCAATACTTTCAGAGAGAGAGAGAGAGAGAGAGAGAGAGAGAGAGAGAGAGAGAGAGAGAGAGAGAGAGAGAGAGAGAGAGAGAGAGAGAGAGAGAAATTTGGAAAGGAAGAGAAAGTTGTTGTGCAATTCTAAAGGTAACACTGGTATTTCCGGTGCAAGAAGTCCCCATTGTACAATGAAAACAAGAAAATTAAAACATTTTTATATTACAAAAATTTTATCCTTTAGGATAATATTTTTACGCACATGAATCAATCTATTTTGTAACTAAATCATTTGCATTATGAGATAATTTTTATAAAAGTATCTTAGCATTGCAGCTTTGTGTAATGTAGAAAACTTTGTATAATTAGATGATTTTTTAAAGTTTAGGCCTACCACTTGTATATATATATAGAGGACTTAGACATCGTACTTTTACACCATTCTAAGTTACAGATAGCTTTCATGAATATTTTGAAGTTATGTCGACCAAAGGACTCGTGTGTGTATATATATATATATATATATATATATATATATTATATATATATATATATATATATATATATATATATTATATATATATATATATATATATATATATATATATAATCCTCTCGCCAGCTTAAAGAGTATATTTACTTTTCTAGCCAACATGAAAATATCTAGATATGAAGAGCTGCTCGAATTTAAACTGCAGTAGGGAGATGACAGCATTTTACTAGATTTTTGCATAACAATTCCGATTATGATAACCACTGCATTTTCCATCATCAGCTGTAAGATCATTCAGCAAGTTAAAATTAGGACTTTTGTATTTAGGAAGAATCCATGAGTCATGCCAGATTCTGTGGACTGTGAACTTGCTTATGCTGAATTAAAATAGCAAAGAAATTAAACATATGACTTTGAGCATAGCAGACCCATTTGCATCAGTGAAAATATGGAAGGTGCTGTTGCAATTTTCATGTAGTGTCATACTTTGTTATATGGAGATCAGAGAACCTGCATTGAATTTCTAGATCTGCTCTTATAGCAAAGGAATTAGCAGATGGGTGTCAGATGTTGGACATGGCTGCAATGACGTGCTTGACTTAAAGGATATTCCCCAGTACCAAATTGTGGAATGCGTCAAAACTGAAGATCTACAATGCAACACATGTATCTGAATCCAGTGTCTTCTGTCATGAATGTCTTATAATAACGTCACAAATGTTAACCATGAATCTACGATAGTTTACCTTAAGTACCAGTTAAGGTATTTAACTAGAGATTAAGAGAAACTGATAATTGCAGTTTGGCCCTCTTATAACAAGTATTTCACAAAACGACACAAAAACAATCGTTATTCATAGTAAAGAATTTAAAACAACTGGCAAATACGTTAAAAATGCACATTTATGTTATACACATACTCACCTAGTGCTACTATTTGACACACTGTCAACAAAAATACTACAATAACAACACCATGACTCATAATACCCATTGAAAGGTGAAGAGAGTAAGAATTAGTAGTGTTTCCCAATTCTTGCACTATGAATGGACGATTTAATAGCATATCTCAATTCCTTTTTCTTTGAATTATCAAGAACTGTGGACAAATAGAGTAAGGTGATGATGTGAGAGGACAAACACTCCCAAAATATAATGTAATGGCTGTACAGCTACTTACTTATTTGCTTACTTGACTATTTATTTTCATATTATGTGTCACTACTGGTTCCCATCTGGGGGGGGGGGACACAGATGAATTGAAGGTGGGGGACTTAAGGCTGGATACCCTTCCTATCGCCCCGCAGTGGGTTCGAACGCGGGTCAATCACTTTAGTTAATGGTTTGATGATTATAATAAAAATATGGTGGTAGGTTGCCAGTATCTCGTAATCTTTGATAAATTACTCTATATTTTGGGAGACGAAAAAGATAAATCAAATGTGTATTAATTTTCTGCCTATTTAAAAAGATGTAATATGCACACTAATTTTGTAAAATAGATACATAAACAAAGAAATGAATGCCTAGGTATACGTATATTTTTTATGGCTCCTGTAACACGCTAAAATCATGGAAAAGCATTTCTGCTAAAGTTACTTTTCTTCTTCTTCTTCTTTTTTTTTTACCGTTACGAAGAAAAAGACGACGAAGAGAATACAGCTAAAGCCAAGTCACATCCACACTTTTTACCAGTCACATAAGTACTGTATAGGCGTTAGTGATACTAAAGTCTATTGTACTGTGCAGGCTCTGTATCCACCACATAACTATATTGACATATTCATGAAATAGACACTACTTATTATAGTGAGATCGACAGCAATGTGCCTCCTATTTTGACGCATAGGTGAGCACAGACATAATTTTGCGTAAACATATGCAAATGCAGCTCTCTTTGTTGTTGTGTTGTTTTTGTTTTACGTCACGGACTCCCTTATCTACCAAGGGCTAGGACGGTTGCCTTCTTGCGAAGGACTTGTTTTGGCAGATGTAATCGTTACCCTGAGTGCATGCCCTTGCTAACCTCAGACCGTGACGGGGCGCGAACCCTCGACCTGACGCCTCAGAGTCGAGGACGCTACCGCTTGAGCCATAGTGACTAATGCAGCTCTCTTTATGATACCAATTTTACCCAGACGAATGACCTTGAAAGGGGAAAATAATATACCCGATATTTCAACACTGTTGTGAAGAAAAATATATAAAAAGTAACAATAACTCTCTTCAGATGAACAAATAAATTATCAAATGGAGAATGAAGGCTTGGAATGTGTTACAATATTTGATATAATTGTTATTTTGTTAATGAACGAATCCATGTTTTGTTTACATTGAAAGTAATAAAGATGCCCACTAGGGGGCAGACAAGAACATTCCTAATGCCGTTTCTGTCTCCTATTTTATTGTGCCTCATTTATCTATAAATATCTCCATTCATACCAGGCCAATATACACACTCACGAGCCCTTCGTAGACAACTTTCTACGCCAATGTGACTAGAGTGAATAGCCTGTTTAATTTCTTTCCTCAAATTGGCAGGAATCACAACTCTATCACCTTTAAATACAAGTCCATTCTGTATAGAAAGTTCATCTCTAATATGATAATAAGGCAAAACAGTTATAGGTACATTACATTTATACTCTGGCCACCCATTTGTTATCATATTTGTCACTTCAAGCAAAATTTCATCACTGGCCACAGCATCACGAATTTTCTTTAACCTGTCTTCCCTAATAGGCAAATAAGATACAACATTAACATATTCAAAATCATTACCATTTTCAGTTTCACTTAGAAATGATCGAGACAGCATATCTGCTATATGCATGTTCTTACCAGCAGTATGCTTAAGTTCAATATCGTATTGTTGTGCAGTCAATAACATGCCTTGTAGCCTCTTTGGTGCTCTATCTAATGGTTTCAAGATTATACTCTGAAGTGGTTTGTGATCAGTTATAACCAAAGTATGTTGTCCAAAAGTGTACTGATGGAATTTCTTTAAAGCAAACACAATAGCCAGCATTTCTTTCTCTATCTGAGCATACCTTGTTTCCGTGTCAGTTAGAGCTCTGCTTGCATAAGACAACGGTTTACCACCTTGCATTAGAACTGCACCAAGTCCACATTTGCTAGCATCACACTGTATAACTAGCTGTTTATTTTGATCATAATAAGCAAGAATTGGAGTCTTAGTGATGCAACACTTAATTTTCTCAAAAGCTCTAGCCTGTTCATCACCCCAACACCATTCTTTGTCTTTACGTAAAAGTTGTCGTATGGGCACCATCAGGTCAGAGAGTCTAGGCATGAATTTTGACAAATAGTTTATCATTCCACTAAAGCATTGAATCTCAGTGACATTAGTTGGAGCTTTCATCGATACAATTGCTTCAATTTTACTGGGATCTGGCTTAAGGCCTTCATTAGTTATTACATGTCCAAGAAATGTTATCTCACTCTTTCTTATTTCAGCCTTTTCTCTGTTAAGACGGATACCATGCTTACGACATCGTTCCAGTAAATTTCTTAAATTTTCATCATGATCTAACTGTGCTTCTTCTAGAGAATTACCTATTCCATATACCAAAATGTCATCAGCAATGCATATTATTCCTAGCAAACCATCTAAAGAGTTCTGCAGTCGTTTCTGAAAAACTTCACTACTGATTGCTAGGCCAAAGGGCAGTCTAAGCCAACGATATCTTCCAAAAGGGGTTTGAAAGGTAGTTAAATGACTTGACTCTTCATCCAAAACACAGTGCCAATATCCATTTCTTAAATCTAGTTTAGAGAACACTTTAGCTTGTGCTAATTCAGGTAAAACATCATCAATAATTGGCAAAGGATGCATTTCTCTAATTATGGCTTTATTTAATTGCTGAGGATCTATGCAAATTCTTATGTCTTCACTATTTTTCTTAGAAGCTACTACCATGCGACTCACCCATTCAGTTGGTTCGTCTACTTTACAAATGACATTTTGTTTCTCTAACTCAGATAATTTGGATTTTACCTTCCTTTTAAGTTGAATTGGCACTCTACATGAAGATATAGCAAATGGCTGGACTTCTTTGTCTAAAGTCATATGTACCACCCCAGGTAACTTACCAACTTCATTACAAAATACATCTGAATATTCCTGAAAAACATCAGTATTACAAGATTCACTGTGTACAGAACATATGTTATCATAATTGATGGTAAGGAAACCCATCTGTTCTGATGCACGTTTTCCTAACAAAGGCATATAATTCTCAGCCACTATAATAAACTCAACATTATATCTCTTTGAATTTATCTCATTTTTCACTTTAATTCTACATTTTCCAACTGGTTTGGCTGCAGAATTATTCCACATTTCTAGTTGTAACCCTTCACTAGATTCAATTTTTACATTATTGGGAACCATATTTCGAGGTAACACATTTACACCTGCTCCGCTATCGATTTGAAATTTGACACTATTTTCACCAACTTTCAGATCGGTATATAGATATTTGGATTTCTTTGACACTTTATTCACTTTCATCACTTGCTGTGTACAGGGATTATTATTTTTGTTCACCGTCGTTTCTTCTGGCTCTCCACGTCTCGTCTGCAACTTGACACCTAGGATATATTCGGCTGGAGTATCTGAACTGGAATCGTCACCGTCCACTGCATTCACACCCATCTTCTTAGATGCTTGTGCATGTCCATTTTTCTCCAAACATTGAGATTCGAAGTGATTCAGCCTGTTGCAGTAGTTGCATCTCTCTCCATAGGCTGGACATTTCTTCTTACTCCACACGTGTCTTGTTCCGCAGAACTTACATTTTCGTAGAGCCGTATCCTTCGTTGACAAACTTTGGTTTGACTTAGGCCTATACTGGTTCTTGTTCACAAAACTTGGGTCCTCACTCTTTCGGTCTGCTGAATGTCTACTAGGCCTACTCTGCTTAAAGTTGTTTGTCGATTTAACTTTATTTATGACCGACTTTGCTGTATTTTCTCTTTTTATCATTTGCATTTGTCTCTGCGATGCTTGATGTGCCTCACAAATTTTGAGCGTATCTATCAGTGAAATACATTCTTCTCTCAGAAATTTCTCTCTGAGTTTATCTTCTTTACAGCCAAAAACAATTTGATCACGAATTGCCTCATCTTTTTCTGCTGCAAAATCACAATCCTTAACCATAGTTTTTATTCTAGTAATAAATTCATCCAGGTTCTCATCAGCTTTCTGAGTACAGCATCTAAACCTATATCTTAATGCTATTATTAGCTTCCTAGGGGCAAAATGCTCATCTAGCTTCTGTAATACCACGTTTAAGTCCTTGCTAGGGTCATCACGAGTTCCACTCTCCCCTACAATAACGGGACCAAACTCTATAGCATTATACACTCGAAGCAATTCGTCACCCCCATGGGTCAAAAGTAATGCTACCTTCACTTCACTTGGTTTATCATTTAAACCTGCTGCAAGTATATACAGCTCGAATTTTTGACGAAAAAATCGCCAATCTTGCTCACTTTCGCTCTTTAATGCGAATTTATCAGGAGGGGCTAGATTAGCTGTCGCCATGTCGGTTGGTAGTCTTATTTACTTAATCAAACAGAAATATCCTGGATAATACGTAATGCCTTATATTTAAAATGAACAGCAAACCATACTTAGTCTATTGAGCGCTGCCACCATGTTTGATGTTCCTTATATTTGGAGATATTTATAGATAAATGAGGCACAATAAAATAGGAGACAGAAACGGCATTTCTCAATGTGAAATTTGTTGCAAATTTCAAAAATCTCAGCAGAAAGAAACTCTTATGCCACATGAAGTGTCTGATAGGCCATGGGAGAAAGTTGGCACAGATATTTTTGAATTGAGTAATCAGTTTTATCTTGTAACAGTAGACTATTTCAGTAATTTCTGGGAAATTGATAGGTTAGAAGATATAAAAGCATCTACTGTTATACGTAAGCTAAAAGCACATTTTGCAAGGTATGGTACTCCTTCCATCTTAGTTAGTGACTGTGGAACTCAATTTACAAGTGATATATTTCAGAATTTTATAAGAGTATGGGATATAGAACATTGTACGTCAAGCCCTAAACATCCTCAGTCTAATGGACAGGCAGAATCCGCTGTAAAAACTGCAAAGTCCATACTCAGAAAAGCCATAGAAAGCAATAATGACCCTTATTTGGCAATATTAGACTACCGTAATTGTCCGTCTCACAGTGATGAATACAGTCCGGCTCAAAAAAGCCTAGGGAGACGCACACGTACTCTTCTCCCAGTTTCTTCAAAGTTGTTGAAACCATCTGAGATCAATGTAGATAAAATTAAGATTAACAGACATTATAGAAATAGCAGGTCCGCTAAATATTACAATGTGCATGCCAAAGATCTTGATCCTTTACAGGAAGATTATGTTGTGAGAATAAAACCCACTGTAATGGGAAAGAAAGCTTGGGAAAAAGGTATTGTGAAGGAACGTTTAGACGAGAGATCTTATGAAATTTCAACTGATGCTGGTTTATTGAGAAGAAATAGAGTAGACCTTAATAAGTCAAATGAAAGAAATGTTTCGTATCACAGTAGTGAAGATTCTAGTAATGTAGTACAAAGCCAGCAACAGGTTGAAATTCCACAGGATAAACATGTGAACCCAACAAGTGAGAATCTCAGAGTTCAAGAGTCTTTCACTCCTCAAAAGAGAATCACAAGGAGTACAAGGAATATTTTACCCTCTAAATATAATGATTTTGTTGTTTACAAAGAGTGATTTATTTTTCGTTTTTTAAGATGATAACTTATTTTTTTTCTTCATAAAAAGAGGGATGTTACAATATTTGATATAATTGTTATTTTGTTAATGAACGAATCCATGTTTTGTTTACATTGAAAGTAATAAAGATGCCCACTAGGGGGCAGACAAGAACATTCCTAATGCCGTTTCTGTCTCCTATTTTATTGTGCCTCATTTATCTATAAATATCTCCAAATTTAAGGAGCATCAAACAGAATGCCCACTACAGCTGAAGGTCTTTCAGTTTTGAATGGGACTGTCCTGGACAGGTCGATGTTAAGTCTTCCCTCAGTTACGAATCCTTTTCTAGGCCTAAATCTACACAGAATATTCTTGCATAATCTTTACACATCTCATATTATCCCTTCACATCTGAAAAGTCATAACACTCCCTATCTCTGTGTCTCTTTGCTTTATGTTTCTCGTGCCCAGGCCCGATGAGGGCATTTTTTTCGCTCGTCCTTGTGTAACACTCATAAAAATAAAATTCTTTTGACATTGTATGGTTCAAGGTAACATGATACTGCATATAAATATAATTATTTTTACGTGTACTGTATTCCATGTTATTCTCATACTACGCACTGGACAGAAAATGCTACACACTAAAAAAAATAAATAAAAACCGACGTAATATCATTTGGAGCTCTAAATGGATGTCCTTTAATATATAACACGTATTAACAAAATCTACATGAGCTCATGAGGAATTGGACCTGACTAAACACAACATATTTTATCATATAAGCAATTTAATAAAAATAAATAACCTAACGTAACCTAACTTGAAATAACCTAACCCAAGAAGTACGACCTGGTAAAATATCAGGCCCTAATTCTTCACGAGCTCAAAAAGAAAAAAAGAACAAAAACGTCGCTGAAAGATACCAATGTTAAAAATAGAAAATAATCATACGTAAACAAACCTTTCCTCCAGATATGTCAAATAATAGGAAATGTTTTTTTTTTATAGAGAAATGCGCACTGTATAAGTTACACAAGCACCAATATAATCAAACTAGAAAAACGAGTTTGGTAAAGCTACACCTATGGGCAGACAAGTAATCTGAAGTTGGGATAACCTCTGAATACCCTACTACCAGTATGAGGATAGGAGGAAAGCCGGAGAAGGAATTCTTGGGTAGGAACAGAAAGAAGAAGAAGAGTGAGGATATGAGGGGGAGACGAATGAGTGAGAACATGAATGATACAGGGAGAGAAAATGAACATACTGTATAATCCAAGAAAGAAGGGATGAGTTAGGTCGTTAGGAGATGGAAGGACACGAGAACGATAAATAAAAACGAGTTTAAGAGGTGTCATAAGGTATCATGACAAGAGTATGCATGAGAATGTATATGAGATGAGAGAGATAGAACATGACGAAGGGAGAAAAACATGGCGAGTATGGAAGAGGAGAAGGGATAACTTATAATGAAGGAGAGACAATTATTGGGTAATTTTGAAAAAGAAATGGAGTGGGGGAAAAAGAAAGATAAAAATAGGAAGAGAGGTGGTGATATATATATATATATATATATATATATATATATATATATATATATATATATATATATATATATATATATATATATATATATATATATATATATATATATATATATATATATATATATATATATATATATATATATATATATATATATATATATATATAATTGCCTAATTGTCTACATGTAATTACCTAATTTTGCTTACGGGGAAACAGCCCAAAGCTCGTAACTTCCCGTCTCCTGATCAGTCCCATTTTTTTACTTAGTGCTACTTATCATACTTGTCCTTAAAACTATGGATTGAGTAAGTATGAACTGTCTCCACGCTTAGCGAGGAGATAGCACTTCCTTACATCCTGCAAAGAATTCTTACAAAGCTCCAAACTAAGACCTCTAGTTCTAGTGCCAGCCATATCAAAATCTCGATCCCTATCCACTCTATCATAACCATGAAGGAATTTAAAGACTGTCACCATATCCCCCTCAATCTTCTAGCTTCGAGTGATGGTAAGACTAATTCCCTAAGCTTCTCACCATAACTGAGATTGTGTATTTCTGGCACCAGTTTCGTGGCATGTCTTTCTTTCTAAGTATGTTTTTATCTATTTCAAGACATTTCCATCTATTCTAGCCATTGCTTACAGCTTCTTAATAAGTTTCCCCTGTGGAACAGTGTCACACGCTTTATGGAAGTCTAGGAATATGCAATCTGACCAGCCCTCTCTTTCCAGTAAGATTCGGCTCACCTCATCATAAGATTCTAATAAGTTTGTTACTGTTGATCTACCTTATCTGAAGCCATGTTGCCTCACTGACAAAAAGTTGAAGACTTCCAAGTGAAGAGATATATGTTTCCTTAGTAGTTTCTCCATAACTTTGCAAATTATGCTGGTCAAGGAAACAGGTCTATAGTTTAGAGCCGTATGTATGTATATATGTATGTACTTTGAGAAGGTGACCAGTTTAGGTCACGAAATCAATAGGTACTTTTTATAAATATATTTTCGTTGTTTTATTTAATGGGCTTTTCCTACCATATATATATATATATATATATATATATATATATATATATATATATATATATATATATATATATATATATATATATATATATATAGTGTCAAAATTTGCAAGGTTAGCGAGAGTCACAGGAGAGAGTATTGTGAGCCGGCGGCAACAATAAAAGGCAAAAGAAGGGCAAGACAGATGAGGAAGGTCACGTGATAAGGGGGAGGGGTATATAGGATGGCTCGGGTAGGGAGGAAAACAATGTAAGGAATGAGGAAGTTAGGCAAGAACCAACTCAAGAGGCTGGCTGAGACTTAAGCGTGACGGGGAACCACCACCAATATATTTATTCCAATGCAATAGTGAGGAAAATTAAATAAGAGAAGGGAGGAAAAATTGAAAAATGTCGATATAAAAAAAATACGAAAAAGACGCGCGCGCGCGCACACACACACACACACACACACACACACACATACATACATACATACATATATATATATATATATATATATATATATATATATATATATATATATATATATATATATATATATATATATATATATATATATATATATATATATATATATATATATATATACACTGTATATACATTCTTACTACTACTACTACTACTAGTAGTATTAGTAGTAGTGCCAATAATAATAATTATAATAATAATAAACTAATAATGATAAGAAGAAGAAGAGGAAGGAGAAGAAGAAAAAGAAGAAGAACAGCATGAAAGGGATAAAAAAGGAGCATAAGAATTGAGAGTGGGGAGGGTTTTAGGGATGGGGTAAGGATAGATCAGGAAGGGACAAAATTGAGCAAGAAACCGGTACCTGCTTTGCCCTGTTGCTAGGCCAAAGGGGCAGATCTACCATCTCCTTTGACATTGTTCTGTCTCCATCTAAGACAACACTACGTAAAGAGTAACTTTAAAAGGAAAAGATGAAGTACTACTACCACTACTAGTTAATAATAATAATAATAATAATAATAATAATAATAAATAAATAAATTTAACTTTCCTCGTCATTTTTATCACCTGCTTCTCCCACATTTATAAAAGGTTACTTCTTCTCACAAGTCTTGTTGTGACTAGTGTTTGGTACAGTCTCTTTTAAAGGATACCTACTGACAACAATGGCTGGAATTACAAGTTCTTCAAGACAGTACCTCTAAACACCTACTTTGAGGGTACTTATCAACTACAGTACCAAAGCTTATCCTTATAAAATAGCAGTCACAAGTATTAGAAACCTTCCAAAATAATATCTATATATTGTGTATTTATTAATGGCTTCCTAGATCATGTATAGGTATTTTTCTTTATAATGACGCCAAATCCCATCAACTCCAGCTGAAAGGCCAAAACTAAATGAACAGAGCAAGGTAATATGATGTCATCATATTCTTCATATTCCAAACAAGTAAGGGAATATCATCCGTATCTCTTCCCTATCCCTTTCAGTTAGCTCTTACAACATGCTTGGATTACAAGAATACTTTTTCCTCTCCACCCACGATAGGGATTAATATAAGAGTAGTAAATATATCACAGTCTTTATTGACATTAAATAATTCATAAAAAAAATGTGTCTGTGAAATATTTCTATTATATAATTTCTCAAATGAAGTGCCTGTCATTAAAGTTCATTCAGTGTTAGGAAAATTATATAAAGTACATCGATATATAATAATAATAATCAAATTCAAATATGTAACCACAGAAGGTAACAGCATAAACTTATATTGCAATGCTACACTCCAAAAAGAAATAAATGCAATGCACAATGTTTATAAAATTAATAAGCATCATGTTTGCATAGAAGGAATATTGTTTTTATTATAATACACAGTGTTCATCACCATCATGCTCTCGAACATTTTCCCAAGATATATACCAATGCGACAATTAAAATATTGTGTATTATAAATCCATAACCAAACACCACAGAAAATTTTTTCTTAACTAATAACTACTCAAACCTAATATCCTTAACTTTATCAGAGATTTATAAGTACTGATATTAATATTTACATATGCATAGGATATATTTCATATCAAATTAAGGAAAGGCGATTTTAACCAATATTAATTATAAATGAGTCTAATTCCTTTCTTCTCTTACACAGTTTGTGTATTCAAGGCAGAATCAACACGAAAGCCACAATCAAAGGAAATATGGTAAAATCATAAGCAAGCTCACAGTCATGCTCGAGTACATCTTTTGACTATATTTTGGACAAGAAGTTGGGACAAAAGCAAACTTGATTAACTAGAATTAAAAAGTAAATTTCATAAATATGTGGTAAATAATATGAATAACTAGCTAAATATAATTAGACAGTAATATTTTAGGTAAGAAGCCATATTCCTATGAGCAAGGTAAGGTGGCTATGTCTGTTGAAAATGAAAAGAGTCTAGGGCTTCAGCATACAATGGCCAACCTCATCTCTTATGCCAGCTGCTTTGTAGTTAGAAAAAAGAAAACAAAATCAGGAAAAAGGGGACTGCTAGTTTCCTTCTAAATAATTTTAATCAGCTCTTATAACATTTAGGGAATATGAGTGAGAAACTGTGTCTCCACCACATATAGGGATAAACTCTGCACGGCAAAGGGCTTAAAGTGAAACAATATAATCAAAAGGTTTAATATTGGCTCATTTTTCAATTGGTCATGTTTTTATTAGAGAACTTTGGTTATAAGTTAGAATTACTTGAAGCCACGGTATACTTGACAGCAGACTTGACATTATTGTTCCCTTAACTTTAATTAATGACATAAAAAAGGGTGTGTCATACTGGTGATTAACCCAGGCTCATCTATTATGGTAGTGTATGGGTTCCTTCTCCCTTCAACTGAGAGGCTAATGTCATGAGTTAATTCATAAATGAATAGTATATAGCTAAATGAATAGTATATAGCTAAAAGCTTCTTCACACTATGATACTTCACAAAAAATTGGGCACACTCAAGCACTTCATGCTTTTATAATTTTTTTATTTTCAAATAAGAATTAATCTCGCTAAAGCTAGCAAGGCAATCACTAATATAACTAAAAGAACCAAATGCAGCAGTTAATAATACTAGCGAAGTTACAGTTCATTCATCAGAATTTTCAAACATAAATATCGCAGTCACATTAATAAAGATTACAGCACTGACCTGCAGTCTTTTGTAAGATATAACTCTTTTATTTAAACATACACGTACTAATATATTCAAATCAATAAACTGAGCTGTGGATATACTATTTTTTTTAATTATCTGTAGTAATATAGATTGGGTATCTAAGTGAGGAGCTGGATATCTTCTACCTCCCAAAGTTCATCTTCTCTTACTTTGCATATGATTTTATCTTTTCGTGTCACAATGAGTGGGTTCCATTCAAGTGAGGAGCTGAGCACATATCAGTCTCCAAAGCTCATTCTCACTTCGTTTAACTCCCCCCCTACAAATTAAGATTGTGCTCGTCATGCCCACCTCCATAACAGGGAGGATTTACAGCTATTGTAAACAGATGGATGGATAGTTTCTATGTTTATTGATTCAATCTTCGCATTTATATATAAGCAAATAAAATTGAATCAGGGAGAAATATATAACAATCGCCATTTGAGTCACCTGACATAACCATCTAAAGAAAGGGAAGCCAACAGCAGAGGCGATAATAAAGAATACTGAAATACAGTGAAATCTGTCCAATGCCATCACTCAAGGGGCAGTAAAATCTTCTGATGCAAACAAGTAAGGCACTTGCAGAAAGTGCCCTGACTAAACAGATGTCCAGATCAAAAAGTAAATTAATTTCTTTTAGTTTTACCATTTACAATAACTTTGAAAAACCACAACCTTTGATTTGTCCTTTCCATTAACAAAGTGAATAGATCACTGAGTGACATGGTTTTATCATGTTGATCTTATATTATTTACTACTGTATACAAAGTCAGCCCCTTTATAGGCAGCAGAGGGCACGGTTTACACATTTGCTGCAGGATTAGCAACAAGAGTTGAGGTTTCCGACTTTTTTAAATAGATTGATGATTTAATTCTGTGTATAACATTAGTAACTTTAGACTTAATAACACTACTTGAATCAAAATTACACGTCTGTTGTCCATGTTACTCAGTGTTGATATCTCTGTCGCATATACTACTTTTTATATTGTGAGTCTGTCTGCAAGGCAAGGTTTAATTGTATTATAACAAGTAACACTATTTAAAATTTAACCTTGCAAAAAAAAATAGTTTCTATCTATACTGATGCACGCTATAATATCACAGAATTTAAACAACCGGCAATACAAAAAGTTTCCCTTCATTTAAGTAATGAAAGAAGTAATTTTAAACCTCTCAAACATTGGAGCTTAAACTTTGCTATCACAATAAGTCATAGAAATAGTCAAGCCCTTGCCCAACCTCCCACAAAGATATTCCTGTTTCTAGGTCCCTTGCCAGCTGAACTCTCTGATTTATGGAAAGAAGTGTTGGATAGAAGACCATATGACGACCTGATTTTGTTCTGTAAAAAAAAAAAAAATGCATGTGATGAAGAATACTAAGATATTGGAGAATACATGTAAAATAAAGTACAATAATACAAAAAACACATGATCAAATCCTGCATATGTAAGTATCATAAAACTGATATATTTTATCATTGCTCACCTATATTCAAAATAATGTTCTTGTGATTCCGTGTCATACACAAATTTGGGTTTGTAAGTAGAGAGAATTTCAATGTACTGGCTACCCACAATATGGTTTCCACCTGTTACGCTGTGATCCAACCCATATAAGTTTAGGCCTAAAAGAATCTGTAAACAAGCAATTTAAGGAACGATTAGAAAAATGTACTAATATTCTAAATACACATTACAATATCAGCAAGTAATACAATAAATTCAGTAGGAGTTAAAATAATAATTTCTATATAATTTAAAATTCCATGTAATACTCAATACCCACAGAATTAAGGATGACCACAGTCTGCACCAAAATTCTGTAACAACAGGGCACTGTCGTACCCTCTTCAAGTTCACCTCTTCTGTAACTTGCTCCATAGTGATGAAAAACTTATAGCCAAGAAATATTTTTCTCCCACTTAAAAAAACATACTAAAAGTATGCTTTGAAGAAATGCTTATGAACAATCTCCAGCTTTGATACTCTCTTGGAAAAAAAAAATTGCAATTGTTAAGCCATACTGTGTTAGCTTTTAAGAAACAAAAGTATCTAATACTGAGATTGTGCTCAGCAGAAATGTTTATGAACAGTATCCAGGTTTATACCTTTTCCTGACCTTTGAATGCACAGAGCAGAAGTAAGCATATACTTCTCAGTTCGCAGCCTTTGGTAAAGAAAATGCAATTGTTAAAGCATACATAGTTGAACTGCCTATGAACATTCACCAGCTTCGATGCCTTTTCCTGACCCCTTTATTCCTGATCTTAGAATGTACAGGATCATTTGATGAAAAAAATCCTCTCAACACCTGCTGACGATGCATGAGAAACTGAAATGATGCCAACGTAAAGAACTTTTCATTCACCATCTCTCTGTATCATACGTATCATCATTATTATTATTATCATTATTGTTATTGTCAGACGGTGGCACAAATAAATTTTCATATCTCTCTCTCGTATACATACACACACACACCATACTAATCGTTCGTAACTCTGAATGTTTGTATGTCGCATGTTCGTAAGTAAAGGAGCTTCTGTCCTTTGAGACTTAAAAGTTTTAATGGTCAAACTTGTGGCTTTGGCTTAAGACCTCATAAAATAGAATTATACCATGGAAAAATGTGAAGATAATACCTAACAAATGGAACTCTCTCCGGTTAAGGTCTCAGAAGTTATTTTCTATCTTTATGCTATCTGTCTATAGACAAATACCATTCCATGTGGTCGAGCAAAAGCACAAATCCATTCACCAGAAGACCATTCCCTTTTATACTGGTTTAACTCAATGCTAACACATCCACATTTCTTTTAAAATATACAGTACGCAACAAATCTCTTCCCTTTTAATCACACTTCTTCCACAAACACATTCAGAGGCTCAATTACAATGGCTAGAAATCTAAAATATCTAGAGACAGCATAAAGAAGAATAAAAAATAACAAGCAGTCCAATGTATATTATTTAATATACCTTTTATCTCCATTGGCATATCATCAGAAGAAAGGGGTTATCAGAGATAAGTTCCCTAATACAGCATCTAAGCTTCCTAACTAACCCAAATTCAAATTACAATGCCTTGTATGTTTTACACCAACATTTAGGGAGGTACTCCATCTGTAAATGAAACATAATAAGTGCAACAACGATGAAGTTAACTTTACCTTGGCACGCTCAGGCGAGGAAGGATCAGCAACGAGTTTCTCTACACAATCTTTTACCCAGGAAACAGGGCTGTTAGGTCCTGCAAATATGTTTGTACATACTTAATTTTTTTCAGAACTTATATAGACCCTCTTGTGAGACATTGGTGGCATAATGGCTATAATATATTGTTTAAACAAGCTATTTCATAACAAGGGAATAAAAACAGAAATAATCAGTATCTTAATGGTATGACAATGCCTTTGTATCTAAAAATGTTTTAATCTACAACAGCAGTCTACTAAAGATCCAATAATTAATCTGCTTAGTGGGTTCAATTCCAGAACTTCCATCTTACCTCTTGTACAATTTTACTACTGCTTTTTCTTAAAGATAGTCTTGTCTCTTAACTTTTTCCCTTTCTGATGCTGCAGTGCCCATATGTATAGGATATATAAAGATAAAGAGAACATAGGTTTTCTAAGGCTGACTTTTACAATAATTTGGAGATTTAGATTTATATATATAAAAAAAAAAAAATATTATAGCTACACCAATATCTGGAGGATATCATTGGGAACAAGTATATATTAGATGTAATAGCAGAAAAACGAGATATAAAACAGATAGCATTCATAAAAAAAAAATAATTAGCAATCGCTAAGTAAATTAATGTACTAACTACAAAGCTGAAACTTAACAGTATGCTAAAAATATACATAGTGGAACTACAGAGATAAAACTAGCATCAAACTTACAAGATTTCAATCTGTAAGCATTTCTCCGAAGTGACACATACTCCAAACATTATAAATACTGGGTAGCATGTACCTCATAAGTATGGTGTTGTATCACAAAACTCCCTATCTACGGAGCTCTTTACTTGCTTTTTCTTCATTTTCATTTTTTCTGCCTGTCTGTTTTTACTGTTTATCATTCTCCTATTTCAGACTTCTCCTTAAGCTGATATTTCTTAAATCTTTTTTTGGCACCCAGACCCGGTGAGGGCAATGTTCTGGTGTCACACTCATAAAAAAAAAAAAAAAAATCTATCCAAGTGAAAACTAAAACATCCTCTGCTTCACATAGTTCAGTCTCATTACAACATTTAATGCATGATTTGTGCATACAGCACTGTTGAAAAATTAGCCATACAGTAACTTCACCTGGGTCAGAGGTAAGAATAGCAGTCCGTACATAACGTACTTACCTCTATAGCTCAGTTGATATGAAGTAGAGAGAGCTTAGTAGCGGAATATCTCATATACTGTACTTTACATGTCATTATCATGTGTTATGAACGAGTTTGAAATCATCACCCCCCGTCATTTATACGAGGGAGCATTTGCATATATACATCTCCCACTGATGGCTATATGAGCATAGAATAGGCTTATCAAAAGAGGTAGTAACTTTTATTTAGCCTCCTTGTTGAACATACAATATTGTCATTTATATGAGGGAGTATTTGCATATATACATCTCCCACTGATGACTATATGAGCATAGAATAGGTTTATCAAAAGAGGTATTTAGCTTCCTCATTGCACATAAAATTAATTAAGAACCTAGTTTTATATTTTGACTTTAAAGGACGCCTGATCTCTACTTAATTTCAACCTTTACTTTTAAGGATGTATTCACAGCAATACTCCTAATATTTTAATTATATACATCAATGCACCTCAAAGTCAACTTATTAGATACTGTATTTTCTGTGCTCCATATTGTTTCTGTTAATTATATGATCTTCTGCACTGAAATGTCAAGGACCATATCCAAATAAAATGGAGACAGAAACATCTCTGTCTACGCAATCATTTCCATACCCAATTAACTTGCTTTTCTATCCCTTCACTCAACGTCAGTACACAGTTGCATGCACAGCCTATTGACATCAATCTTTACAAATCCTCTTCTTGTGAAGACAGAGCTCACCCAGCCAGGCTGCAAAGTGGGCATTACCCAACCTTTCTGGGGTATCAAAAGAGACTGGATGACTCCGTCAATGATGCCTCTCCATTGTCAAATACATTATAGAAGACTGCACTGCACACAAACACATACACCAGCAACACAACATACACACCCTGAGAGATCTGTGGAAAAGCCCACTATAGGTTGTGGCCTTTCTTTGAGACAAAGGGCTATTTGGTCAGGCAGCTTAGGGAAAGCCAACAGCACCAAAAATGTAGTTAATGTGAGAGATTCATGACAAAAGAAACATAAACAGAGACTGGCCTATCATCGTTTATGCCAAATCATTAATATGCATAACTACAATAAATAATAATTCGTGAATACAAAAGGATATAAGAATTTATGTCTTTCTGTTGAACACCATAGGAAATAACACTTAATAATCAAAAGTGGGGTGGGATATATAAATAAATTACTCTGAATATTAATAATTCTCCATCATAAAGTTAGGATACATAACGTTAGATGAGTTAGCAATTTGCCTCTTACTATTAAGATATAATTTAGTTACTGTCGAGACCACTTTGCTAGCTATAACAGGAAATGGCATCTCACTTTAAAGTACAATGCACTGAAAGTTTCTCTCTATGTTTGCCAAATCTAAGGGACTGATCTATGGATTAATAAGTACAATGATTAACTTAGTCTAAAATATAACAGCACAAACAGTACTAAAAATACACATACCTGGATTTTGAAAGTTTGAATAGTCATATGTCATTAAGGAAAATGCATCTACGGAATCAGAAAGAGCCCTAAAATGTTCTGCTTTGAAGGACCCAGGAATGTTTCTGAAGGCAAAGAGAATGAAAATAAAATATTAGGGTAGCAGTTCTTAAATTAATCTTCCTTCCAGAACATAATATTCTGCAGTGATAGCAGGGTAATAAAAGCTGCTACAGAAGAAACAGGACAGCACGGTATTTATTCATACGTCATCCTACCATACCTCGTTTTTTTTTTTCAGTAAGAATTAAATACTGGGAACCAGCAAAAACTTCAGAAATATATGCAGTGTGATAATTATACTCTTTTATATATATCGAATCTCTTTAGGGATATGAAATATTTTAGGGGTGTATAATTTCATGTCTGAGGTTATGATGCACTTGGTTCCACATAAATTCCTATTTGCAAATGTAATCATGATGCCTGCTGAGTATGCAGCAGTTTAGGAGATGGCATATACCACTACTGACATTTTCACATCCTCTACACAAATAAGTGAAATAAGCACTTTTGTGCCCTGAAATGAGGTGGGCTTTAACTTGGTTCCTTTTGTATGGCACCCATTTTTAATACACGAGATAAATGAAGGAAACTTTTGGGAAAAATAGCATTATGTGAGAGAAGAGGGCAAGGCTTCTTGCAAGTGCTTATTGCTTTAGAAGGGAATATCGCCTTCAGGCATACATAATTGTATACTGTAACTATGAATAAGGAAAAGAATACTCTTTGTGTCTAATTAAAAAGAGGGTATCTCTCTAATTAAGCATATATAAACAATCTAATAAAAACCCTTACTAGAATAGAACTCATAGCCATTAAAAGTAATATATAAACACAATCCCAGAGTTCAACGACACAGCATAATCAATGAGGATGAATAATCAAGCCTAAATGCAAACTACCTAAAAAATTCAATTTAATTGTACAAAAGTTTAACCAGTACCATGGTATTCCATAAAAAGCATTACTAAAGTGACTGCAAATATTGTAAATTTAAAAAAACCATTGTATTCACCTTCTATAGCCAAAAGATGCATAATACTTAAACGTTAAAATCCCTTAACAGAACACACAGTAAAGACAATGGCAACTACGAACAACCGAGCTATGAACATTCACTGATACGAACCTAAACCTACCCATTACCTACCTATGGTACAATGTATGTACTGTATTACTGTACTGTACCGTGTTATTGCATAATTATTATAGTATTAAAACTCATTAATACAGAATACTTTTCGTTTTATGTAGTAGTTAAGTGTCTTTAGCCTAAGTAAGGTACTCGTTCATAAGTTGGGGAATGTCTGTAAAAAAAAAAAAAAAAAAAAATAATAATAATATATATATATATATATATATATATATATATATATATATATATATATATATATATATATATATATATATATATATATATATATATATATATATATATATATATATATATATATATATATATATATATACATACATATTATATATATATATATATATATATATATATATATATATATATATATATATATATATATATATATATATATATATATATATATATATATATATATATATATATATATATATATATATATATACATATATATATATATATATATATATATATATATATATATATATATATATATATATATATATATATATATATATATATATATATATATATATATATATATATATATATATATCTGATGCCTTTCTTACCTCTGATAAACAGCAGGAGGAATAACAAGAATAAAAATGTAGCCAGCACTCTTTATCTTATTAGCCACATCCTTGATCACGTCTGGTATGCTATCAAAAAGATTACGTGCTGAGATCTGACTCCATATTTCCATTACGATTCCATCAAACTGATGCTTCTGCAAGTTTTTAATAAGACTGTGAGTTAAAAACACCCTTGCAAAGATTCATTCTTCCCGAGAGAAGTTGGCTCTAAGTGACTTTATAGGGAACCAAGCTGCTTTCACAGTGCTACATATATCCTGTAATTTGTGATACACAAACCTCTACAAGATCATTCAGTGATGTTGCAGATGCCCAATATGTCAGTGAAAGAATTGAGAGCTACAGTAGTTGCAATGTTTCTTGTATCATGTTAGAAAACTTGACGTTCTGGATGGGATACCTTTATGGGAGAGCTTGACTCTCAGGGCATGTGCATATAATATCTATCTCCCTGTGACAGGATGTAGAAAGAAATACCTGTTTTGTGAAAAGGGGGAATATTAAGTTATAATGCAAAGAATTTACAGGGAAAGCCTTAATTTCTTGGAGTGATGTAATTTTGATTGGTTTTCTGAAATGTATGGAAGATTCATTCTTCCCTAAGAAGGATGGCTCTAACTGAAATCATAAGAAATTCAGCTGCTAGAGGATGCTGCCTCCCCTTCTGAAGTCAATTAACTGCCCTGAATTTTGAAATACGAAGCCTATGTAGTTAAAATCCTCGTTTTAAAAATGCCCCAAAACTATATCTAGTTCCTATATCTGCGACAGAGGATGCTTAGATGGTTTTAACGGAGAAAGGTCCTATATAAGCTCGACAAACACTGTCGGAGACACTTATGTTTAGAAAGGGAAAGCAATCTTTTCTGAACTCTCCATGAGCTGAGGCCTACACCTCTAATGCATTCAGAAACTGTTAAACAGTTCACCAACATCAGCATGTGGCTGGAACTAATATTTCCATATCTTTCTTGAAAACAACTCGATTCCATACTGATTATGCATACTCTAGAGAGAGACTGTTGACAGGATATGGAAGCAAACAGAACACAGGCATATTAGTATTAAATATAAAAAAAAACAATTACCTACATACTGCAAGAATGTTTATATAAGTAATATCACTTTGCAGTTACAATGAAGAGTGAGCAGACCCCAAACCTTACCACACAAATAAAAAAGTTGGAGAATGAAATCATTATAGCTATTAGCTTAATTCTAATGCATATTAAAAAAATGAATGTACCAATTTATTTAATACTTTTTACCAAAGGATTAAATTTTTTTTTTTTATGGAATGCTATCTGATACCAATAACAGTTCATAGTAAAGCCATTTTAAGGACTTTATAATACGCTATGTTCCAGATATTTGCTCACATAATGTATAATGCTTAAAACGTTTACTCTGTAGTGTTCACTACAACAGAGATATAGTTGGGCACAATAAGTGAAAAGAAGGTAATGTAAATTCTACAGGGACTTCAAAGATGATACAGCAAAACTATTATGGTGCAATGACCCCAAACCTGCAAGATTACATACTGGTAAAATTAATTTTATGTCAAAGAGGGTAATAAAGAGCTTGAAATCTGAGTTGTGAAAGCTTATAACTGTGAGTAGTAATACCCAAGAACAGTGGTTTTCAACCTGTGGGTCATGAGCGGATCTCAGGGGGGGGGGCACGTATATATAAACTTAATTTTATAAATGAAAAGGTGTTATTTGAGTTGAGATTACAATTCACATAATTTATATACAGTAAATGCAGGCCAGTGCTTATAATCATCAATGAAAAAGTAGAACTAATAAAGTGTTTATAATAGGCTTCATAATGATTTTATCACCATAACACAATTCTGAAAGGCAGTGGGTCATGAGTAGTTAGGGAGTCCAAAACTGGGCCATGACTGGCTAGGAAGGCCAAAAGTGGGCCATAGCCACAAAAGGGTTGAAAACCACTGGTCTAGGAAAAGCCCGCGGGTAATACTTTGCATTGCCTTTTACTTTGATAACTCAGAAAAGAAAAGGACATTTTACCCCTCTTACTTGAGGGTATTTCCCCGCTCACAAAAGCGAATTCGTAATCATCTACAATGAGGGGAAGGCACTATGAGCAACTTAGATACATGTAGGTGCTAGCCCCCAGAGGGGGGAAAATACACATGGGAGAAAACGTGGACAGTGTTCCCAAGCTTATGCTCAACATGACCTTAAGGTTGTCACTGTATTCCCTCGTAAAAATAGCGTATTCTATACCAAGGACCTGTAAGGGATGGCCAGAGCATGATCTCCTGGGTGATGTAAGGTGTTCTCAGTTTGATTACAGGAGTCTGGGGAAAGTGGTAGACCAGGTGAATGTTAACAAAATAAAAAAATACAGGTACAGAAATACATTATCCCCCTCATGGCGAAGTTGGAGAAAAAAAGACTTTTTTTCGCAGACCCATGAGGGTATATGAAAATAAAAGATAAAATTTGATATTACAAGCAGATTTCTAATGAAATTTCGAGGTTAACAATCACATTCAAATACTGCTTCAATTACACTACTTAAAGGAGGGCTCGGGGTAAATACTAAATATAGAAAATGTAAAAACATATAAGAAGGGAGAGAGATATCACCATAATAATGTCCCAAGAGATTCTACTTTACATGATTTTCAAATTAATGTACCACTTGTATCTCTGTTACAGTGAACACTACAACCCTATATAAAAGACAATGTGCTAGTGAGAACCAAGTAAGCAAACAATCATAAAATTTACATTTTTTACCTTTATCACATTAATAATTGTGTTAGCCATTTCTTCTCGCTCAAAACCATTATCCACCAAATCCTGAAAGTCACTGGGTCTCCAACCTTCAACAATGACACGAGGTACAACTGTTGAAAATGTTACATGGAAACTAGTTAAAATTCGAAAAAGAAAATATAAAATGTAATGTCAGAAAACAAATAAACTAACAAATGGAGGCAATAAATCAAATGGTGTCCCTCCATACATTGAGTCTATATCAGAACTTATTGTAATAAAAGAGATAAATAACTACTCAATAAACAAGAAAGTTTATTTCTAAATCTCTCTCCATTTATTTTTCAAAGAGATAATAAAAAAGGAGCTCGTCACAAAGATATTTTGTAATTCTTTATATTTATTTCAATTGAATACACAGTGTTTTATTCCATTTTATGCCTCAAAATATTATTTTAAAAGAGATAATGTGGTCATAACCAAAGTAAGACAGAAAAGGAAGCAAGAAATACTATTTCAACGAATACTTACAAAAACTTTCTCTAATCTCAAGGTGGGACAAGTTATTTTACATTTTTTTTTATAAGCTACTCTTCATGACTCACAGGACATATGTGGGAAGCATATATATGTTCATTATTTGAAAGAATACAGTTCCATATGGTAATAAGAAAAATTGTGAATGCAAAAGCTTTTCACAAGCAGTACTTTGAAGTTATCTGAATTATACAAGTAAAACTACTCAGACACTGAAGTTTTGCTTATTCATCACACTGAAGACTTAAATTGCAAGAATTATTCAAGAAAATAATAATCAACGAGGGATAAGAAGCTAAAAAATCTTACTTTTTACATTTGAGCTCTTTCCAGCTTTTCTGACATCTTTTATCCATCCCTGATCAATATCATGTTCTCCCGTAATAAAATTACTGGAAGACTGTCGTTTCAGCTGCAGCCAAACTGGTGAGACATGAGTGAATTTACCACCCAAGAATTTGGCAACATCATAGCCATGGTTGTTCCACTAAGTAAATATATAAAAACAAATATCAGCAAATGTTAATTATTTAGTTTATCAAAAAAGTCATATTTACTGAAACTGACAATGATTTTGTAAAAATCATGCAAACAGAGTACAGCACTTAATTAATACGAAACCCCTTTAAGGAATTAGAAAGTCTATTAATTATAATAGCAAAAAAAATTATTTTAGAAAATCTAATAAACAATGATTATGTACCTTATTGACAAACAAACAGCTGTGATACTTAGCATAATGTATGAAATGTTACATACTGGAGTAACATAAGCAAGAGTCATGAACTTTCCAGCTCGCTTAGAAGTATGACGATAATAAGCATTGTGATTATCTACAATATCTTTCCATTTGGGTTTTTCAGTCACCAATTCCTTCTCATACACATTTTGAGTAACTGGACCTGAAACCTAGAAAGGAGTCCATCAAATATATATATAAGTTGGTTTATGAAAATACAGCAATATTTTTCCATGAATGACTCACTCACACACACACACACCCACAAAATATAATATAATATATATATATATATATATATATATATATATATATATATATATATATATATATATATATATATATATATATATATATAAAATCACTTAACTCATTAAATATTTTTAAAATATCATGTATGGAACCCCTCTAGATTTAATTACATAACGTGATAGCACTGTTTTTCCCAGTTTATTAACGCTCACGCATCTGCATGTGTTACAGCCTCTTGTTAGCGTTGGTTTTGTTCATCATGTCTCCAAAGAAAGTTCCGTATGCAAATGCAAGTGGTACTGAACACAATGCTATAACGTTGGAACGTACGGTGCAGTATGCTAGGAATCTAAATTAGCAGCTTTCATCTTAACATCATAATGAATGAATATCATAGGATATTTATGTAATGAGGAGAGTGAAAGTAAACATTTCAGAGCAAAGTTTAAAAAAAAAATAAGAGATTAGTCTGGAATTATAAAACCATTTATATACTCTGTCTACTAAACCTTGCTTTTCTAGATATTACTTTATAAGGATTACCCTACTATGATTTTTCATACCTACATACACCAAATGTTTAATAGATTTTGGATGGAAATACCTTCGATGTTCACAAATTCACATGCTTTACTGAGCAGTCTGGCCTCCTCATAGCCAGATATCATTCATTGAAATGTCACATGCTTGTCAATCACATTCTAATTCTGGTATCTCTTTACAAAGATAATGTAAGTCTTACCTTACTCTCAACTTTTTTTTTCTTGCTGGTACTTGATAATGTTGCGAATGTGGAAAATATCAACGCAAGAAGTATGAATACACGAAAAAACATCTTGGCTGGACACTTCGAGTGCTAGTGTTGATCTTCAATGCTTACGAAAACCTGTCTCTACGCACAATTTCTTTTATATAAAACAAATATTTCAACAAAATATATAAAAGTAAATAAAAAGATAATTTTTATTGAATACTATATATTCTTAAATATCATAATATGATTACAGAGCTTCGCTACCAAATTAAATATAACTATTCACATGAAATATTTGTATAGAACGGTACCATTATGACGTTAACGACCATGTGTACACATACCATTTGCCATCGTAGCAGCGACTGTAACTTGAATATCCCACAAATTGCAAACATTTACAGTCTATAGCTTCTGTCATTACAAAAAAAAAAAAAAAAGAAAAAAAAAGTCTAGACATTGGGCAATGGAACCTGGTGGCAATGATTTGACCATTCATTGAGAAGAGGAGATAACACATATTTATTAGTGCTCTTATTAGTCCTATCATTATTAGTTCGATTGGAAATTATTATAATTATTATCATCATCATCTCATCATCGTCGTCACCCCTGCCATTATTATCATTATCATTACTGAATATATGTATGTCCTTTATATTAGTCTCCCATATTCCGTTTTCTATGGTATGTAACCATTCACAATATTCACGTATTCTCATATATATATATATATATATATATATATATATATATATATATATATATATATATATATATATATATATATTATATATATATATATATATATATATATATATATATATGGATTCGGTTTTACGTCACGAACTCCCTTTTCTACTAAGGGCTAGGACGGTTGCCTTCTTACAAAGGACTTGTTTTGGCAGATGTAATCGTTACCCTGAGTGTATGCCCTTACTAACCTCAGTCCGTGACGGGGCGCGAACCCTCGACCTGCCGCCTCAGAGTCGCAGACGCTACCATTTTGCCACGGAGACTACTATATATATAATAATAATAATAATAATAATAATAATAATAATAATAATAATAATAATAATAATAATAATAATAATAATAATAATAATTATACTGATTTGGTAGCCAATGAGCAGACAAAACAACAAAAGTTGATGAAGGAGTTTAGTAAGGTATGTAGAGTTGAGGTGATAATATATTGCAGAAAAATACAGCACCGTGAGAGGAAAACTTGATATTCTGAAGAAGGAAATCGGCTGACAGGAATATAAAACTAGTACATAGAACAGTAAGGCAGGAGTTAGCAAAACAGAGAAAGAATGGTCTACTGTTTGATTATGGCAAGGGTGAATAGTTACAAAACCCATTTAATCTATATATGGCTGGCATAATGAAAGATGCAGTTGTTAGTGTTGGGTTGGGACACAGTACCATGGAGCAAGGAGGCAGCAGAGAGTAAGTGAGCAAGTAGCTGTTTGATAATAATACTGATTTGGTAGCCAATGAGCAGACAAAACAACAAAAGTTGTTGAAGGAGTTTAGTAGGGTATGCAGAGTTGAGATGATAATATAATGCACAAAAAAATAAAAGTGATGGTATATAATACAGCACTGAGAGAGGAAAACCTGATATTCTGAAGAAGGGCTGGAAGAAGTTGAATTCTTCTGATATTTCATTAAGATATAAGATATCAAATTGAATCTAAACATTGGACATAAACTATGTAGTAGGAGAGTGTGGAAGAGTTTGTATCAAGGTACACCAAACATTAAATGCATGAGTGGATAGTCACTCCCACACTACTCTAAAGTAGAGAATTATGTGGCTCAAAGCAATACACAGGACAACATACCCTGCCATGCAACTCATGTGATGGTTATAATTTCAATCTAAATTTTTTTTAACAGTTTATAAATTCTATCAAACCATATAACATTAGAACATTCGACGAGGGAGAAAACTAATACATGATTGCCATAAAAGTCTTTTATAAAAGACTTCTCGATTCAAGCAAGATAGTTTTGAGAACTAAAGAGCAGAAAGCCTGCAATGAAGTCCAGTCCTTACTTAAATGTGAGCTTTAGGGGACAGTATCTGTGCTCCACAATTCAGGCAGTAAAAAAGAATAGGCCTTATTTTCAAAAGTTATAGTGCCAGGACTGGACTCAATGGCTAAAAGGCAAGCAGGACTTTGTATGGGCTATCCCTATTCAAGGTATATCAAATATAATTAACCAGACTGCAAGGCTTTTGAGCACATTTGGAGATTTTTATATTACTGCAGAGACTGCCTTTCAACTTCCCAAGCTGATATTTTTTTAATACTCATATCCCCAATCAAGAATAATTCTAAGTACTGTACTGTACTTTGTTATGATATTAGATTATGATTGCCTAAGTTACATAGGTTAGTTGATAGCTGGTTAAGAAATATGTTGATTATTGAAACTGCTTTTGCGTTTGAATATTATGTCAATGCCTTTTGTCTGGCTGAGGGTGTAGAGTGCACATTTATCCCCAAGTCTCTCGCACTTTAATCATGACACGCTATCCCAGCATGAAGTAGTCCAGGTTATTTTATTTATTTAATTATCCGTTCAAAATGGTTTTAGCAATGTTTTGGGGTCATATACTAAATATTTACAATCACATTAGTACAGTTTTCCAACACCCAACTGCAATGTTTGTAAATATTTCATATGAAGGGATTACGGTAAAGATTAGTTTTAAGCACCCCTTTTATTTACTCATCTAACCAAACTAATCTAACGTAGCTAACCTAATGTAACCAACAAACGAGGTACGGAAGGATGCATAACACTAATCTTAACTGCGATCGTATGTAGAGAAATATTACATAAAAATTTAATTACAAATGACGCAAAATCATCCTTTTCAATAGAGCCAACGTGTCCGTAGTATAGTCTTGCACAAACCGAATATCTTACTGGGAATACTTTTGGGTTCCATTCCTTTAGTTATTTGATAGGCTTTTGCTCATGTATATTTCATTTGGTTTTGAGGACACTAACGATGTTTCAGCAGAATGTTTTAATGGTCATAATGGTTGTTTAAACTAATTGACTTTTTGCCTCCTTCGTCCCTCATGCTGCCGAGATAAAAAAAAAAAAGTTGTGTTTCACTATTAATTCCCATTCGAATGGGGATGAACACAGTATTATGTAAAATTCCCTGAAACGAGAAAGATATAAGATGTGTCCATTTTATTTTATTATTTTTTAGAGTAATAAGCCATTTTATGTATCATAGCTTAGTGACGTGCCTTTAAAAACTAAGAATGATGTTTTCAACATCAATCTGACAAGGATGTTTATTTATTTATTTATTTTGAACAGAAAAAACTTCTCTTTTCAAGAGTAGAAACAGTGAGACGGATTAATCAGAAACAAATATTCCAAGAATAATGGGGGAAGAAGGTGCGATTGAAGTGGATGACAGTTTGTTGTTCCGGTTTTACGTCAAGGACCCCCTTTTCTAATAAGGGCTAGGACGGTTGCCTTCTTGTGAAGGATTTGTTTCGGCAGATGTAATTGTTACCCTGAGTGCATGCCCTTGCTCACCTCAGACCGTGACCGGGCGCGAACCCTCGACATGACGCCTCAGAGTCGAGGACGCTGCCGCTTGAGCCACGGTGACTATTGAAGTGGCTGACAGAGAGGTAAGAAAATATTTTATTATAATTATATTTTAGCATTCGCGTGATCTTCTTTTATCATTATTATCAAGAGCCAAGCAACATATACAAATGGAAAAAAATCAACAACAATTGATCAGCTAGTTACAGCAGTGGATGCAACTTGGTTGGGAAAAGCAAAATGAGAAGATATAAAATAGTTCAAATCAGTGTTGAGATGCTGACATCATTTCACTATTTTTTAAGCCCGATTTAAAGTCTCCTTAACTAAAATGTATATGTGAATGACTTAGGCTTCTAAAGTTGCATTGACTAAACAGGGTTTTCTATTGAATCTAAAGAACGCAAATGCACAACTATTGGCCATGACTGCATTCCTAGTAACGTATGTAAGACGGAATAAGCCAGATTAGAGCTGGATGCATATGGTGGTTAAAAATTGTGATGCAGAGCGAGTTAATTTTATTCGGTGGACCTATATTAGAAGTTAGGCTTACGTTGGATATGGTTATTCGGCTTTTTTTTTCCGGCCACTTGTTTAAAAATATTTAAAATTACAAAGTGTTATTTTGCGTGTAAAGAATAGGCCATTTTACATTTAAGTGTAATGGCACCAGTCGGTAGATTTCATCTAGAACACCTATTTTGAGGTTCACGTTTTGGAAAAGCGATGTATAAATTGACATGGTATATATCCTATATTTGATAAACCTTATGAATTTAGGTAATTAAATTCCTGTATATTATTTTTCTCTTGATATATTTATCCTAAATAAAGGCAGACATTACTTTCATAGGCCTATTGCCTGGAAAAGCAGTTTTCAAAATGATTAAATATGAATTTGTTTCCTTGAGACACTAAAATAATGTGTAAAATCAATATTTAAAAATGTTTCGGTTTTACGTCACGGACCCCCTTTTCAACCAAGGGGTAGGACGGTTGCCTTCTTGCGAAGGACTTGTTTTGGCATATGTAATTGTTACCCTGAGTGCGTGTCCTTGCTAACCTCAGACCGTGACGGAGCGCGAACCTCGACCTGACGCCTCAGAGTCGCGGACGCTACCGCTTGAGCCACGGTGACTACTAAAATCAATATTTAAAAAGACATTCAATAACCGGTATCACTCCCGCAACAGTTTTTGCACGCATGGCCCAGGGAGGAGTAAGGAAGTGACCTGAGTTCAAGGAACTTCCAAAGACGGTAAAGAATCTGCGTGACAAAATTCAAAAGAGGAAAGGGAAATGAGAGAAAAGTTAGAGTAATGAAAGGAAAAAATAGATAATTTAAAAATTATACAAGATGAGGAGAGAAAAGAACTATAGAAAAAAAAGATTAACTAGCTTGAAGAAGAAAAAAGAAAGATGGAAAAAAGAATTTTCATACAAGAGGATAATAAAAAGTTGTGTGATAGCTTAGACTAATTAATTGTTAGTGCATCGCTCTCTTTTGAGAGGTGAAATAACTATTCGGATTGTCCAGGTAAAGGAAGATACTAAATTCAGAAGATTTTTAGGAGCTGAATACAAGCCAGAGGAGTACCACCAAAACATTCTCTTATATAGTAAACAGAAATATGGCAGTAAAGTAGATCGTGAAAGAGGTGGTACTGGAAAATATAGATAAAGTTAATTACAGGGGAACAGTAACAGAAAAATTTATACAGGTAATGGCTGAGAGAGCAAGCCCATTGATCAAATAAGCACTTGAAAGAAAAAATCAGTTATAATATTAAGCATATGTAAATATCAATAGTTAACATGGCCTATAAGACATTTACATAATAATACTCTTCTGATGAGTAACTAAATAAACATACTTTTATTAATTAGTGGGCCACCAGGACAGGCCAAAAAGAAATGAAATAAAACTCCTCTCATCAGGTTTGGGCGTAAAGAAGACATACTATAAAGTATGGAGAGTGCTATGACTTGTCAGATGTGAAAGGATAATAAGAGATGTATAACGAATATCCATGAATATTCGGTGTTGATGTAGGCATAGAAGAACCGTGTTTGAAGGAAGATTTAGCGTCGAACTGTCCTGCATAGTCCTATTTAAAGTCCAAAAGACCTTCAGCTGTACCATAACAACGGGCGGCTGATGCCATGGGCTAACCTACTACATTGAATTACAGAGACTTATCCGATGCTGAAGAAAGTTTACAGGAAAATATTACTATTCTGTGCAATAATACTTGCCAGTACATAGTAGAGTAGTCACCGTGGCTCAAGCGGTAGCGTCCATGACTCTGAGGCGTCAGGTCGAGGGTTCGCGCCCCGTCACGGTCTGAGGTTAGCAAGGGCATGCACTCAGGGTAACGATTACATCTGCCAAAACAAGTCCTTCGCAAGAAGGCAACCGTCCTAGCCCTTGGTAGAAAAGGGAATCCGTGACGTAAAACCGGAACAACAACAACAGTTCATAGTAGATTAAAGGTGATTTGAACGTCTTAAGTTTCTTGTACTAAACCTTACTGAGTTACCTCCTGACCTTAAGTAAGCTCTGCAAGGTTCTGTAATAAAACATATTACAAAGTTTAAGGCTGAATCCTTCTCAGAGCGCATTAACGCTGTATCCTAACAAATCATGAGAGAGAGAGAGAGAGAGAGAGAGAGAGAGAGAGAGAGAGAGGTGACGGTTTCGGAAGTTAACTGTTGCTGTAATTGTATCTCTTCAAAGGAGCTCAAAGCGTTATTTTTTTAAGCTTAAAATAATTTCGCCAATTTCTTTCATTCTGCCTTAATCAATTACTCGGTCACGTGACTTTTCTCTCAGAGTTCCTTTGAAGTCTTGTGTAGTCATTATTGTATCCCTGGGAGAATTCTCATATGCAGTAGAGCTCTAGTTGATTTGATATTTTATATATATATATATATATATATATATATATATATATATATATATATATATATATATATATATATATATACTGTATATATGCAACAGACAGCTATTACAGGGTCTTATAATAAATCAAGGATATAAAAGCTAAAATGACTGTTACAGCATTTTAGTCATACTTACTTCACTTAAGCATACTTAAATCCAAAGAGATAACAGGTATGCATACAGGTGCAACTATCTCGTTTAGACAGACGAGTTCACAACAAACATCGAGATGATTAGACATGCGTTCGCGATTCTAGATTTGACCATAGCAATGCATAGTTATAATAAACAGTAAAAAAAAAAAAAAAGATTCAGCAAAATCAGTATCGCGAGTAAGTACGTACGTACAAACACACAACCGTCCCCAGCCTTCAGGGTATGCATTCATGCAGAAACAAGACACGTATGAAACTTGTGTTTGATACGTGATCGCATTGTTTTCTTAATGAAACAACCGTGAGTCATCAAAGATAAAGAAATTAATTTTATTTTTGCCTTTGCTAGTGTTTTTTTTTTTTAAAGAGTGGAATGGATATATATATATATATATATATATATATATATATATATATATATATATATATATATATATATATATATATATATATATATATATATATATATATATATATATATATAAAGAGAGGGAGAGAGATTTTTGCAGAATATTTGTTGCTAAGTTATAATTTCATTAATATAAAATTATTTTTATAATAATTATTCAGTCATGAAGTTTAAAAATCTGTGTTTTTGCATAATTAAGATGATGATAATAATAATAATAATAATAATAATAATAATAATAATAATAATAATAATAATAATAACAATAATAAAAATAATAATAATATTATTGATAATAATAATAATAATAATAATAATAATAATAATAATAATAATAATTGTAATTATTATTATTATTACTATTATAATTATTATTATTATTATTATTATTATTATTATTATTATTATTATTATTATTATTATTATTATTATTATTATATACATAGATACATACATACATACATATATTATTATATACTTAATACATAACATTATTATTATTATTATTATTATATAATCATAATAATAATAATAATAATAATAATAACAATAATAATAATGATAATAATAATAATACTAATAATAATGATAATGATTGCATCACAGTAATACTACTACTAATAATAATAATTATTATTATTCCTATTATTACTAATAATGATAATAATAATAATAATTATTATTATTATTGCTAATAATAATAATAATAATAATAAATATTATTACTATTATTATTATTATTATTATTATTATTGTTATTATATACATACATACATATATTATTATATAATAATATACATACCTACAAATACATACATATATACATACATACATATATTATTATATACATAATAATAATAATAATAATAATAATAATAATAATAATAATAATAATAATAATAATAATAATAATGATAATAATAATAATAATGATAATTGTTATTATCACAGTAATATTGCTACTACTACTAATAATAATTATTCCTATTATTATATACATAATAATAATAATAATAATAATAATAATAATAATAATAATAATAATAATAATAATAATAATAATAATAATAATAATAATAATTATCACAGTAATACTACTACTAATAATAATAATAATTATTCCTATTACTAATAATAATAATAAAAATAATAATAATAATAATTATTATTATTATTATTATTATTATTATTATTATTATTATTATTATTATTATTATTATTATTATCATTATTATTATTATTTCTCCTTGACAAATACAGAAATCAGCTGTAAGATAATGCATAGTTATA
>JAXCGZ010017269.1:17500-30000 GCA_037179515.1 Halocaridina rubra | reverse complement strand
AAGAGTCAAGATGAAGCAGAATAGAGTATTGTTCCGGTTTTACGTCACGGACTCCCTTTTCTACCAAGGGCTAAGACGGTTGCCTTCTTGCAAAGGACTTGTTTTGGCAGATGTAATCGTTACCCTGAGTGAATGCCCTTGCTAACCTCAGACCGTGACGGGGCGTGAACCCTCGACCTGACGCCTCAGAGTCGCGAACGCTACCGCTTGACCCACGGTGACTACGAAGCAGAATAGAGTATTATGATATGTTAATAGGCAAAATATTCTATTAAAATTGCAACAGTGCGGCTAAACTAAAAACCATATTTGTCAGATTTTTATACATGATAAAAATAAACAAACAACACCCTATACATATACACCTGTATTAAAATAGATATGCATATTTACACAGAAATACCCAATGTATATGAAAAGCAACCATAAGTCACAATGAAAACCCGAATTATGATAAAACTATAACAGTAACGTGAAGTATTTTTTTTTTTTGTAGCTATGAGTCTCCATTTGGGGGTGGACACAGATGGGTTGAAGGCAGGGATTTAAGGCTGGATGTTTTTCTATCGCCCCTCCGAGGGTTCGAACGCAGGTTCGTCACTTCGCAAGTCGAGCATTCTACCGCTACGCCACGGCTGCTACAAGAAATAAAAATTTGAATAATAAAGTTCAAATAAAATTCAAGATGTAGAAACTAAGTAAAAGATAGATGGATAGATAGATAAATAGATAGATTTGCTCTATATGTGAAAAGTGAACGCATATGCGGTAGCGTCCGCGACTCTGAGGCGTCAGGTCGAGGGTTCGCACCCCGTCACGGTCTGAGGTTAGCAAGGGAATGCACTCAGGGTAACGATTACATCTGCCAAAAGAAGTCTTTCGCAAGAAGGCAACCGTCCTAGCCCTGGGAAAGAAAGGGAGTGCGTGACGTAAAAACCGGAACAAGAACGCATATGCAGCTTGGAGAGGTGCGAATATACGCTCAAGCATACTGACGAAACAAAAGTCTTGTAACAAACCTTTACAACAACGCAGACAGACAGACCGTTAAACACAATGAAGCAAAGATGAATACAGAAAAAAAGGTTCCGTGAAAGACAGATGAAGAAAACCATCAATTATATGTTTCTATGGGCGCTTTCACACCAAAGTGGCACGTCGCACGAGGCATGCCACGTGACACGCCTGTTAAAATAAACATCCGGAAATATATGAAACCTTTCACACAGAAGTGGCGTGATACGCCCCATGTATCACGCCACTTCTGTGTGAAAGGTTTCATATAATTCCGGATGTTCGTTTTCAACTGGCTTGCCACGTGGCATGCCACGTGCGACGTGCCACTTTGGTGTGAAAGCGACCTGTGGATGACGTGACGCCTCAAAGCATTTGTACAAAAGGATGGCAATGGTGCCAGAGAAAAAGGTTTGGATTCCCTGGTGGTAATAGATGTTTCAGGTTATCCTGTCGTTTATAATTTTACGTATCTTTGCTGTTAATTTTCCGTATTGTTCATTTATTATTATTATTATTGTTATTATTATTAAATAATAGATAAATAAATAAATAAATAAATAAATTTATCAAAGAATAGCCTCACCGTATTCCCTGCGTGTCGTAAAAGGCGACTAAAAGTGGACGGGGCGGGGGGACTAGGAATCCCCCCCCCTTGTATCAACCTCCTGCGAGACGTCAAAGAAGAAGGGGAGTAGAGGGGAGAATAACTTCTCCCCAAACTCTAGTTATCCTTTCTTGATGTCGGCTACCCCCCCCCCAATTAAAGGGGGAAACAGCCAAGGTATATGTATGTACTAAATTGGATAGTCCAGTTAAAAGACGTACAGAGATATGGTAATAGTACTAATTATCATTACCAGGAACAATAATTAAGCGAGATAGAATCTAATAAAGTCGACCAGGCTATTAAAAGAAAAAAACTATATTTTGAAGATATATAAAAAGCTGTCAGTCAGAAAGAAAAAAAAAACCCTCGCAATTTATTTTTATCCCTCGTGTGCTAATGACTTGTGTTGAGTACGACTTTGGTGATAAATAACACTATTTGATTTGATCACCAAGTTGTTGTTTGTGTGTGCACAGGGTATTGATACTTATGCCATATATTATTAAGGACCAAAATTCTTCAAAAAACATAATTCACTTCTTCATGCAATAATAAGCTTTATATGATGTTGAAAAAGGGCTATAATTCTTTGTCATATGGCTTTTACACTTCTTATGTATAGGATATAAAGCGTATTTACTTGAATTCATAAATGACCGACACATATAATTATTAGCTTTAAGCCATGAGTCATTTATGGAAATAATTACTTTTTTATTTCCATTAAAATTATCTAAAACATATTGGTATAACCCTGATGTAATAGTAATTTACATCCAAATATCTTTGTCACAATATAATTCGTTCATATTTATATGGAGACAAATATGCTAACATAACCTTTATATATAAGAGTATGAAAGGCCTAAATTCAGTGTTACATATTCGATTTTTCTTTTATTTATTTAAATAATGATAATAGCCCTTATATGTAAGGTAATTAAGGCCTAAATCTCCTTTTGGAGAGACAATAAAAGGCACGCGACTGGAAAGGAGGTAGTAAAAATAGTCATTACCTGCCGGCAGTTTAAGACGGCTTTTTTTTTTTTTTTTTGCATTGGTCGTGTTTTATTATGCCACCGTCAAAGTCAACTGTGTTTGTTTGTGAGATTGTCAGTACGCTGTGTTTGCTTTGTGATATTTCAACATGTTGTATGTTTGTTTTGCTATATATCAGCAGACTGTCTGTCTGCTTGATAACATCTCAATGTGTTTTCAACTTAGTTTTGTGATTTGTCAGGATAAATATTGCTTGTTGCATGATTTGTTATTATGCTGTATGTGTTTGGTGATTTGTCAGCATCCTCTGTGTTTTGTTTTGTGATTTTGTCAGCTTCCTGATTGTTTGCTATGTGATTTGTATGTTGACTGTTTATGTTCTTTCTTAATTTGTCAACATATTAATTTTTTTTTTGCATTATAATTTTCATCATGCTGTGTGTTTTCTGAAGGAATTGTCAGCATGTTATATGTTTGCTTTATGATTTTTCAATATACTTTTTTATTTCTTCGTGATTTGTCTGCATACTGCTTGTTTGCGCATGTGAGTGTCGGTATGCTGTGTGTTTTCTTCGCAATATACCAACATCTTGTATGTTTGCTTTGAAATCTGTCTGCTTTATATATTGTATGTTGCTCTTATAAATTGTCATCAGATCATATACTTGCTCTGTAGTGTCCAGTGTGCTTTGCATGTTTTTTCTGTGATTTTTTTTTCATTATACTGCCAGTTTACTCTGTCATATGGCAGCATACTGTGTGTGTGTTAGTGTTAGCATACTAATTGTATGCTTTGTGATTTGTTAGTATAGTGAATGTTTGCTTTGGTATATGTCCTCGTACTCATATTTTGTCCGTGTGATTTGTTAGTTTGTTTTATAATTGCTTTGTGATATGTTAGCATAGTATGATTACTCGTGTGTAGTCTCCGTGGCAAAATGGTGGCGTCCGCGACTCTGAGGCGGCAGGTCGAGGGTTCGCGCCCCGTCACGGTCTGAGGTTAGCAAGGGCATGCACTCATGGTAACGATTACATCTGCCAAAATAAGTCCTTCGCAAGAAGGCAACCGTCCTAGTCCTTAATTGAAAATGGAGTTCGTGACGTAAAACGGAACTAGTATGATTACTCGTGTATATATTTTTGAGTTAGTAATTTTAATGTTTTTGCATCTCTCTCTCTCTCCTCTCTCTCTCTCTCTCTCTCTCTCTCTCTCTCTCTCTCTCTCTCTCTCTCTCTCTCTCTCTCTCTCTCTCTCTCTCTCAGTATGTTTGTATAGCTGTGTGTGGGTGTAAGAGTGTTTGAGTGCGATGTAGAGCTCCAAAACAGGTTTCTATATATCGCTTTTAAGTGAGCTCATGAAGAACTTATTTACTAAGTGGCCTCTGCCAAGTCCATGAGTGTATTTTTAACTGAAATCAGGAAACTTATCTCCACTTTTCTTTCTGACACTTTTTCATTTCAAATCTTACTTTTCATATTTTTATCATTTCTTCATTAGTGCTATTCATTACAATTTTTTTGCAATCTCCTTTTAATTGCTGTTTCATAATTCCTGTTTTATTTTTAATTCTACTTTAACCTTTCACATTTGACTCTTCCCTCCGCCCCTCTTCATTCTACTCAATAGTTTTCCACTAAATTTTCCTTGTTCCGATTTTTCGTTCAATTATCTCTTGATTTTTTTTTTTATTCCATCGTCACCTTTATCAATCTTTCCCATCTTTTTTCTCTCGTTTTTTCCTCTTCGTTCTCTCCATTTCCTCGTTCGTTGATTCCTTCATATTTCATCTTCATTTGTTTTGTCTTCTTCCTGCTCTTCCCTATTTTAGCCTGCCTTCCATACTCCTTTCTTCAACATTTATATATTTTCTTCCTCTGGTCTTCCTAGGCTAATGGCCCACTCTTTTCTTTCTTAAATTCTTCCTTAGCTTCTTTACATAACTCTCTCTTCCTGGTCTCTCTTCCCAATTCTTCCTGAACTACATTTTCTTCTTCTTTCTTTTTTTTCAGCTCATCTTTCTCTAATTATTCTTCAGTTCTTCCCTAAGTAATCTTCCCTCTCGCTATTCTCCAAGTCTTGTCTAATTACTCTCCCAACGTGTATTTTCTTTGAATAGCCTAACCCTCCCTCTAATATATCCCAAGTTTTTAATTCTCTAAAATTTCCCTCTTTTTTCCACAGTATCCTCTCTCTCTCTCTCTCTCTCTCTCTCTCTCTCTCTCTCTCTCTCTCTCTCTCTCTCTCTCTCTCTCTCTCTCTCTCTCTCTCTCTCTCTCTCTCTCTCTCTCTCTCTCTCTCTCTCTCTCCAGGACTTCCCTCCTCAACTCTTCCCCGCGTTTCATTATTCATTATTCTTCGTCTTCCAGACTAAGAATGTAAACATTCATTAGCATGATAATCATTAATCTCTCAGCTCGTGTCGAGCATTCCAAACAGAACTGTAAGAATGGTATTCTTAAATAATATACAATGCTGTAGACGGTATGGGTTGGCTCCTTAGTATTTTTTTTCGTAGTTTTTTATTCATTTTTTATTTATTTTCTTTTTATAATCACTTTAAAAGCATCTTTTTGTAGATATATGGTATATTCACCGAACAGTGTCTATTTTGTTTAATATATATGTATATATATATATATATATATATATATATATATATATATATATATATATATATATATATATATATATATATATATATATATATATATATATATATATATATATATATATATATATATATATATATATATATATATATATATATATATATCATTTTTGTTAATCTGTTTTTATTTTAGAGAGGTTTATTTGCTTGTATATGTTTTATTATTATTATTATTATTATTATTATTATTATTATTATTATTATTATTATTATTATTATTATAATTTTCATCTCATCATTAACTCTGTTTATTCCTTGCTTATGTGTTTGTTTATTTGTTTAATTGTAACTGTAGACTTTTAACTTTGCATTATATAAGATATATGTATACAAATAGTATATATTCATATATATATTTTTTGTAAGTGTACAACAATCTTAGATAACGGAGCCCAATATATTGTAAATATTATATAATTAATGTTATGCAAATAAAGTAAATTTTATTTCCAGAAAACTGGAAATAAAATTTATTTAAAATTTATTCAGTTCATTTTCAAGGTCCTAGATTAGCGAAGATACGGATTTTCCTTGACTCCCACACATTGAAGGGTGTACTTACCAAGATTACAGAGTTGATAGTTTGTAGCACACGTGGTTCCGGTTTTACGTCACGGACTCCCTTTTTCTACCAAGGGCTAGGACGGTTGCCTTCTTGCGAGGGACTTGTTTTGGCAGATGTAATCGTTACCGTGAGTGCATGCTCTTGCTAACCTCAGACCGTGACGGGGAGCGAACCCTCGACCTGACGCCTCAGAGTCGCAGACGCTACCGCTTGAGCCACGGTGACTACCAGTTTGTAGCACACGTGGAATTGGGATAATTATTGTTCTTGTCTTTTACTGCTTTCGTTCCTCTAAATTACACTATAGTCATTTCCTGCTAAATCTTGCTCCAGTTTTCAATGTCTTTTTCTCTTTCTTGTTTTTTGTTTTCAAATTCATGCGAGCTGTGGAATTGACAATTTTGTCTTTCAGCGAATTTCGACCTTTAAATCCAGCCACTGATAGATGATAATATTAAAATAAAAAACCTTTATTTCTATTATACAATGGGTATTCGTCAGCCGGGGCAAGCCCCAACCCCCCCACTGTGTTGACCAGCCACAGCAGTAACCTGCCAGTAAACAGCTTAAACTCTCGATCTTGGACGAGAACCGATCTCTCGACCTCGTGAATGCGAAGACAGCGCGTTATCACTGTACTAGCCAGGAATCAGTTCATCTTGGTGCCAGTGGATCCGAATTGCATACGGCTGTAAAACACGAAGACAAAACTAACCATTAGTCGCCAAGGTGCTAGTGAACAACAGCAGCCCCATATGAACATTACAAAAGTTGCTGACTTTTAAGATCGAATTACGACCTCATCAGAATACGGTCCCGATAATGATACAACCACACAATTAAATGTGTGCTCACCAAGGCTGCTGAGTTAGCAGGGGCTATTGCTACCAATCGAGGCCTGCCTCTTTTCATCAAATGGTTCCAGAGTTAGAATAAGAACTACCTGTGATATCGAGATTAGGATCTTTTGATTGAGGGTCCAAGATTATGCTAATATATACTTATTTATTTAGTAATTCTATCTTTTCAAAATCGTCTCTCCTGGAGATGGATCTGTGCTGTCCAAAATTATGAAATGAGTGTTCTTTGTTCCCGATATCCATTCTCTCTTCCTTACTTTACATATCCCCCATTCATTCTCGGAGATGGATGGGTTCTCTCCAACAGAGGAGTTAAGCGTTCTCTGCCTTTTATCTTCAGTCTCTCTTTGGTTTCGGTTTTACGTCACGAACTCCCTTTTCTACTAAGGGCTAGGACGGTTGTCTTCTTGCGAAGGACTTGTTTTAGCAGATGTAATCGTTACCCTGAGTGTATGCCCTTACTAACCTCAGTCCTCATTCTCTCTTTCTAAATCTGCATATTTTACTCTCTTTGTTCTGAATGGATGAATCCACAGAAAAAGGAGATATGCGTCCTCTGCCTTCCATAGTTCATTCTCTCTTTATTTTTTACTCAGTATATTTCTTCTTTCCACCTCCTTGGGAGGGAGACAAGAATACCTTCATGTTCCCCTGTGAATCGTAAAAGTCGAGTAAGTGGGGTGGAACTGGAGGACTAGGAATTCCCCTTCGTAGTTTCCTTATTTAAAGAGTCAGGATTTTACATAATAATAATAATAATAATAACCTTTATTTCCATTATACAATGGGTATTCGTCAGCCGGGGCAAGCTCCAAGCCCCCACTGTGGTGACCAACCACAGCAGTATCCTGCCAGTAAACAGCTTAAACTCTCGGTCTTGGACAGGAACCGATCTCTCGACCTCATGAATGCGAAGACAGCGTGTTACCACTGTACTAGCCAGTCTAGTCACACTCGGCCATTTCCATTATAAGAGGGTTATGGTTTTTGTGTATAGGTATATAGATAGCATTATTATTATTTTATCATCATTATTATTATTATTATTATTATTATTATTATTATTATTATTATTATTATAATTATTATTTTTTTGTTATTATTATTATTATTATTATTATTATTATTATTATTATTATTATTATTATTATTATTATTATTATTATTATTATTATTATTGTCGTCTTCAAATAATCTCCCTTCTTGGCGGGAATTGAACCTGGGAACTCTAGACTAGGGTACCACAGCTTAGTCCACTGGACCACAGAGGTTGTAAAAGAGGGAGAACTGGATCATCTATTGATGATACACAGACGGAAGGACGCCACTGCGACCATTAATATCCGTTTCATTATTATTGTTATTATTATTATTAATATTATTATTATTATTATTATTATTATTATTATTATTATTATTATTATTATTATTATTATTATTATTATTATTATTTTTATTATTGTGTAAAAACGGAACGAACGAAATAAACATTGACTTTTGTAGTTTTTCAGCTCTCAGTTTGAATCTTGTACGTTACTAGTTCAAGCTGAAAGCTTTAAGTAGTCTCTCAAAGTAGTTAGAAGTTTCAACCTACTATGGTGAATATACAGGGTGTCCCAAAAGTTACTATGTAGCAGTGTGTATTTTTTTTTTTTTTACAAAGGTTGCTGAGCACACCATTTTCTTCCTACATATTTATTTTATTTATCTACCTTGGCTGTTTCCCCCTTTAATTGGGGGGTAGCCGACATAAAAAAGAATAAGGGGAATACTTTGCTCTGTGGGCAATGACGAGGAAGCTAGCGACCGTTCAGATGGCACTGCTGGAGTGCCACAGCCCATTCTTCCTACAGCAGATTCTAAAAATGCTCATCAGTAACTGTGCAGTAACATCTGTGAACATTACTTCGCAGTAACGTTTAGCAACTAATAAATAAACATTACTGTACAGTACCTTGTGTGAAATTAGTAAACATGATTTCATAGTAACTTACAAGACGCTGTTTATAAAAGATAAATAAATATCTCGATAGTATTAAAGACGCAATTTGAAGAAAACATTTACCTCAAGCTTTCCTTTCATTTTGACTTGGACGAACTACTTTATATTCATATATGTATTGCTCTCAGTCACAGGTCGAACAATCCATATTCCAGACTCAGGTCACCGGTTGGTGTAGGGAAAGAATTGGTATGTAAAACTTTGGGTCAAACCAAACGTTAGACTCCAAGAGGCTAATGAAACATAACGATCTTCTGCAAATATGATAAAACCTGCCGATAGAGAAGAAGAAGAAGAAGAAGAAGAAGAAGAAGAAGAAGAAGAAGAAGAAGAAGAAGAAGAAGAAGAAGAAGAAGAAGAAGAAGAGAGAAGAAAAAAAAAAAAAAGAAGAAAAAGAAGAAAAAGAAGAAAAAAAGAAGAAAAAGAAGAAAAAGAAGAAAAAGAAGAAGAAGAAGAAGAAGAAGAAGAAGAAGTAGAAGAAGTAGAAGAAGAAGAAGAAGATTTATTTATTCATCATTGTTTTCTTCTGTTATGTCATTTATTCCGTTGAAGAACCTCCTCCTCTGCCTCTGTTCTTTACGTTGCTCTCAAAAAATAGTTTTCGATTTTGGCATTTGCTCAGAACTTTTTTTTTACTGTTTGTATTTTTCACGTAGTAACATTTTACCGCAAAGTGTTTCCTTTAAGAAAAAAAAAATTATTCCAACGTGACTGGAAAAAGTTTAGCGTTTCGTTTGTTTTATAATTCCTACTCTTTGCATTTCTCATGTGAGGTTTTTTTTTTTATGTTCTAGTTTAAAACGGTGTATTGCTGAATGACTTTCAGAAAAGTCGCAATTTGTCTCTCTTACTATTTCAAGTTTTTTTTTCTTTTTTTCTAAGGACCATTCCCCAGAGATTTTCACCTCTGTATAAGAAAACCAGTCTTCTTTGTCACGTGATTTCAGGATACTTAGATTCTTTGTATTTCTTTTTTTACTTGCAGTTTCAGGTTGTTATAAGAACGACGGGAAAAGTGCTTTCTTGTTCTGCTTGGGCTATGATATGCAGACTTTACCTGCTTTTGCATATCAGTCAGTGTGGTGTATTATTTTCACCTCGGGGTTATTGTAAATATATAAACTCGAACTGCACATACAGTCGCAACAGGTTGAAATAAGAACGACGGGAATAGTGCTTGCTTGTTCTGGTGGGGCTATGACATGCATATTTTTATCTGCTGTAGTAGCTCAATCGGTGTGGTGGCATGAACATGAAGCTGCAATGGGAGTTAGCTTCCACTGATGTTCAACAAGCTTTTTGTGGATGACAGTGCATTATATATATATATATATATATATATATATATATATATATATATATATATATATATATATATATATATATATATATATATATATACTAATAACACTGAACTGTTATCATGCAAGCTAAAATGGTAGGAAAAGCCTATAAAAGAAAACAAAGAAAATATATATACATATAAAGTACTTATTCATTTCGTGACCTTAATTGGCCACCTCCTCAAAGTACAATGACAAGAGATACAGCTAGCAAATAAAGAACAATTGAAAAGAAGAAGAAATACCTGTCCAAGGGAAATTTACTAGGGATTAAGAGCTACCAATCTTAAGATAGGTATCTCTTAATCCCTTGTAAATTTCCCTTGGGCGGGTTTCTTTCCTTCTGTTCAATTGTTCTTTATTTCTAGCTGTTTCTCCTGTCATTGTACTTTGAGGAGGTGGCCAGTTAAGGTCACGAAATTAATATGTACTTTATATATATATATTTTCGTTGTTTTCTTTTATAGGCTTTCCCTATCATATATATATACATTTGAACTACATATATGTCTGTGACAGGTTGATGTAAGAACGGCGGAAAAGTGCTTTATTGTTTTGGTTGGCCTATAATTTGCAGATTTTTATCTGTTGTAGTGATTTAGTTGGTGTGGCATGAACCTTTGAACTACATATACGTCTGTGACATGTTGATATAAGAACGACGGAAAAGTGCTTTAATGTTTTGGTTGGCCTATAATTTGCAGATTTTTATCTGTCGTAGTGGTTTACTTGGTGTGGCATGAAAATGTAACTTGTGATGCGAGTTTGGTTCCCCTGATGTTTAACATTATTGTCGAGGTTATAAGTGCAATATAAAGAAATAAAGGTCTATATATATATATATATATATATATATATATATATATATATATATATATATATATATATATATATATATATATATATATATGTATATATATATGTATATATATACATATATATATATATATATATATATATATATATATATATATATATATATATATATATATATATATATATATATATATATATATATATATATATATATATATACATACACACACACACAGACATATATATATATATATATATATATATATATATATATATATATATATATATATATATATATATATATATATACGAACACTAACATGTACACAAATTTTGCTCAGAGGATGTGAGTTCATATAAATTCCATTAATATGCTTATTTATTTATGCAATTATTTTTGTGGCACGTTTAACTAATCTTTTATTTATCCCAGTTTGGTTATCGTATTACTCTTCCTGAATAAATGAATAGTCATCGTTATTTCATGGTTATATATTTATTTATTTATTTATTTTCCTTTATTTTTTATCAGTTTGTTTATATTTCCTATTATTTATGTCATATGAGAACTGAGGTTGCGAAGGTACCATTCCACCATTGAACCTGTACATTTAATGGTAGGCTCATTCATCTTACAGACTTCTAGAGCTGAATGCAAGAAATCCCAATTGTTCCGGTTTTACGTCACGGACTCCCTTTTCAACCAAGGGCTAGGACGGTTGCCTTCTTTTGCAGGACTTGTTTTGGTAGATGTAATCGTTACCCTGAGTGCATGCCCTCGCTAACCTCATCCCCATTTTAGATACTAACCGAGATGTATTATACAAACCCTTGGAGTGTTGAACTCGTGGCCTTTTAGGGTAATGGATGGAGTTCATGCCTTTCATGAATAATAATAACCCTCAGCCTTCCATGACTTATAGCGGGTGAGGTCATAAAGATCTTAAGGGAAAAATTCGCGCCAAATAAGACCAACTTCGCTGGAGATTTCCCGCGCTACTGGCAACATCTGGCGCACCATTTTTTACTTGTTTGTTTTTATTTAGTTATTATTTATGATTTATCTATTATTCCTCCTTTATTTATTTCCTGGAGTTGGGTTGCTTGTTTTGATTGGCTATGTTTATTCACGTATTCAGTTTTCAGTAAGAATTTTTTTTTTCGAACTGAATTTTTTAATATAACCTTCTTTCCATTTTCCTTGCACTTTTAATCTTGAAATGTTTAATCCTTGGAATTGTATGAATATAGAGAAATTATTATTATTATTATTATTATTATTATTATTATTATTATTATTATTATTATTATTATTATTATTATTATTATTATTATTATTATTATTATTATTGTTGTTATTATTATTATTATTATTATTATTATTATTATTATTATTATTATTATTATTATTATTATTATTATTATTATTATTATTATTATTATTATTATTGTAAATAATAGGTGTGATGTTTGCTGGCCGGAGCTAGTCACCTAATATTACAGTCACTGCCTCTCTCTCTCTCTCTCTCTCTCTCTCTCTCTCTCTCTCTCTCTCTCTCTCTCTCTCTCTCTCTCTCCCGCCCATTAATTCTTCCCATTAGTCACATATAAATTTCTAAACA
>JAXCGZ010017268.1:55000-80000 GCA_037179515.1 Halocaridina rubra | reverse complement strand
ATTTAACCTTCTGGCTAGTACAGTGTAACACGCTGGCCTCGCATTCGCGAGGTCGACAGATCGGTTCCCGTTCAGGACCGAGATTTTAATCTGTTTATTGGGGAGGTTACTGCTGTGGCTGGACACCATAGTGGGAGGTTGGGGCTTGCACAGGCTGACGTCCGCCAGAGCAGGGGCGATGCCTCTGATAGGAGGGCTAAAACCCAACAAACTTTAACTTTAAGTTTATTTCCACAAAGTCATTTAGAACTCAGAATTCTAAATGAATACCTGTGTAAGTTTGTAGAGTTCACTACAGTATTTTGTAAGCAGAAATAGAAAACACTTTAAAACACTTCTATCTTTCTTTAGGCATGAAGGTGGAGGACTGAAAAGGCCCAAATGGTAGAATAGCCCTAGGTCCTCTACTCACATAAATCTAACCCTGACATTCATACATACATACTACCATACATACATTAGCAAATACATCCGTACATAATCCACTTCAATGGAAGAATGGACGAACGCACACACAGATAGACAGAGATAGATGCATATACAAATAACTAGGTAATATGGACTGATAAATACATAGACAGTGAGATAAAATTATTTTTTTTCTCTCTTACTCTAGGTCCTCTCACCAGAGTACAAGGCGTGGAGTCTGGACCTGTTCTCTTACCTTGCGATGTGTCTCCCCCAACGCCCACCGATGACACGATTCTGGTTCTCTTCTACCATGGAGGCATTGGCACTCCTATCTACAGGTAGGATTGGCACCGTCCAGAATTCCCTGGATACGATGTAGAATACTATTCTGAGGGAGCGATTTTATTTATATATTTATATAGTTGTTTGTAAATGAGTTTAATTTTTATTTTTTCTCTTTCTTCATTTCCGTATGTGTGTGTGTATATATATATATATATATATATATATATATATATATATATATATATATATATATATATATATATATATATATATATATATATATATATATATACATATATATATATATATATATATATATATATATATATATATATATATATATATATATATATATATATATATATATATATATATATATATAATTTGTGTATGTATGTATACATATACATTTACGGTAATAATTAGTTTGTTCTAATTAAAAATTGCATTTTCATAAATGTGCAAAATGGCTTCTATTTCTCGTTGTACTGACGGACAGAGTCCCTGTCTCTCGTCCCTTGTTGGACATTTAAAGTATGTATAAATGATAATGAATTCTCTTGCAAAATCACAGCAACTCAGCTTATCTCTTTAAAATAAAGAACTTCCGTCTAATCTCCATTCTGTTCGTCCATTTTCAAGTCCATGTGGGTTTCGGGCTCCTGACAAAACTCCTTTACAATCCTCGATTTTGGGATTAATATCTCGAACTATTACTCTTAAATTCTCAATGACGCAATCCATACACTGTCCCTTTGGCCTTCCTCTTATCCTCTTATCCTCATCTTCCATCCTCATCACCCTCTTGCCTAAATAGTCGTTTTCATCTCTTCTATATCCATGTCTCCTCCACTGCGAAAAAACTTCTAAAATCTGTGATTATATTCCTCAGTGTTGATGGAAGAAGTGGTCCCATCCATCGCGCCCATCACTGGGCTGATGAGACTACCCTGGGCTCCCGGGCTTATTTCGACATGACTTCAGTCCCTCCAGGCCTCGTCATACAGGCGGTCAGAGCTACAGACGAAGCTGAATACAGGTGTCGAGTTGATTTCAAGTCATCGCCAACGAGAAATCTCAGAGTTCAACTAGATGTCATTGGTGAGTGTGGGTGTGTAGTTTGAATAGTTTTCAAGGCAAACAAGGAGATTCTTGTCGGGAAACTCCAACCAAAACCTCACATGGAACTTATTTTTGTACTAATAATATTGCATTACTTATGTAATAATATATGTTTCCCTTTGTGTTGACACTTTTCTGTATTTGATTTTATTTATGATTTCTTTCTTATGAGGACATATACCTGTATTTTCACTAAAAACACTAGGTATTACCTTGTAAATTGTGTATGACTCTCCATATAACATTTACTGGCAATTGTGTAGTTAAATATATATATATATATATATATATATATATATATATATATATATATATATATATATATATATATATATATATATATATATATATATATATATATATATATATATATGTTGTTGTTTTTTTTGGGGGGGGTAAGATGATAGATTTTAATCATTTCTATCTGAAATATGCTATTTTTGAGGCATACCCCCTCATTCCTAATGGAAATGACCATCAATATCTATAGCTTTTCATTGATAATAATTAGAACGTCCTCTTTTGAATGTTCTTATTCAATTATGAGAGTAAACTTAACATTTGCGTTACCAAAATGGGGTCTACGCCCCTAAGACCCTCTACTCCTAACTCAAATGATTAATCATATGACATAATATGACATTAGGAGGTAAGAATGATTTTCAACAGCACAATACTCATTGACTTACATCTGTTCTGGTTTTACGTCATGGACTCCCTTTTCTACCAAGGGCTAGGACGGTTGCCTTCTTACGAAGGACTTGTTTTGGCAGATGTAATCGTTACCCTGAGTGCATGTCCTTGCTAACCTCAGACCGTGACCGGTCTTTTGACTTACATCTGTAATCAAAATATTTGCTTGGCAATTAGTACCTGTTTTTTTTATCACCTTACATTCAGTGCCACCCAGAAGGATAAAAATCCTAAACGAGGCTGACCTTGAGGTCAGCGGGGTCATAGGACCATACCCTGTGGGTGCCTCTGTCTCTCTACAGTGCCAGGTGGACAGTGGTGAGTAAGATTGATTTTACTTTCCTTCCTTACTATTGTATACTCTAATCGCACAGTTTTCAAGGCAAATGAGGAGTTTCTTGTCGGAGAACTCCAACTAAAACCCTAGCTTGTGTGTGTTCTTTGACTAGGTCACTGTCTTTACCAAGGGGATATTATTCTTTTAATACTGATAGATAGATAGATAGATAGATAGATAGATAGATAGATAGATAGATAGATAGATAGATAGATAGATTGGTATGTAGATAGATAAATAGATAGATAGATAAATAGATAGATTGATAGATAGATAAATAGATAGATAGATAGATAAATAGATAGATAGATAGATAGATAAATAGATAGATAGATAGATTTATAGATAGATAGATAGATAGATAGATTTACAGCTAGATAGATAGATAGATAGATAGATATAGTTTGGACACTTACAATAATAAGGGATAAATATCATGGTATCCTATGCAATTGAGATTGCTGTATGGGAGGTAGACGATCCTTTCTATTTTCGTCTCTGCTTCTAGCAGATGGGTGAGTTCTATTCACGTGAGGAGTTTGGCATCCTCTGCCTCCTGTAGTTCATTCTCTCTTTCTTTCTTGTTTTACATTGTCTTATATCATACTTGGAGACAACTGAGTCATAACAAGCGAGGCTTTGAACGTCCTCTGTCTCCCATACTTCATTCTTTCTTTCTCTCTTACATTGTTGTTGTTGTTCCGGTTTTACCTCACGGACTCCCTTTTCTACCAAGGGCTAGGACGGTTGCCTTCTTGCGAAAGACCTGTTTTGGCAGATGTAATCGTTACCCTGAGTGCATGCCCTTGCTAACCTCAGACCGTGACGGGGGGCGACCCCTAGACCTGACACCTCAGAGTCGCGGACGCTACCGCTTGAGCCACGGTGACTACCTTTCTCTCTTACATTGTATATCTTTCTGTCCCTCTCTTGGGGTACAGAACAAGGAAATTGACTCTTTGCTCCCCTAAGTATCGCAATAGTCGACAAAATGGGATGGAAAGAGGGGCTGGGACTCCTCCTTTGTATTACCTTCTTGCAAAGTCTAGGTTTTGCTTTGACTCGGCCATCCCCCCCTATTAAGGGGGTCATGACCATAGTATGTGGAGTGAGTGACTGAATAATTGTTTGACCGATTAGGTTTAATTTATAAAAAAAAAAAAAAACGGGCGCAATATTTAGCTGTATTTTATTAGTAGAAATATTTTGTGATATTTTCTATAATCGTCACATTATCTTTGATGTGGGCCGTGGTAGCTTAATGGTAGAGCACTCGAGTCTGGAAGTGAGTAGCCTGAATAATGAGGGGTCGAGTCAGCCGCGGGGAGTTAGGTAGGGCATTCTACCTTTATACCAAAGCTCTAACCTCCCAGTGTCCACCCCTTTTTGAATGGGGACTATTTGTGTTTCATAAAACTTAAAAAAAAGACTTATGTAATTATTGTACCAAAATGTGTCTCCATTTTGTACTCCTTTATACTCCATTTTGTACTCCTTTATACTCCATTTTGTACTCCTTTATACTGCATTTTGTACTCCTTTATACTCCGTTTTGTACTCCTTTATACTCCATTTTGTACTCCTTTATACTCCATTTTGTATTCCTTTATACTCCATTTTGAACTCCTTAAAAATTCTATTTTGTACTCCTTTATACTCCATTTTGTGCTCCATTTTGTACTCCTCTATACTCCATTTTGTACTCCTTTATACTCCATTTTGTTATCCTTTATACTCCATTTTGTACTCATTTATACTCCATTTTGTTCTCCTTTATACTCCATTTTGTACTCCTTTATACTCCATTTTGTACTCCTTTATACTCCATTTTGTTATCCTTTATACTCCATTTTGTACTCATTTATACTCCATTTTGTTCTCCTTTATACTCCATTTTGTACTCCTTTATACTCCATTTTGTACTCCTTTATACTCCATTTTGTACTCCTTTATACTCTATGTTGTTCTCCTTTATACTCCATTTTGTACTCCTTTATACTCCATTTTGTACTCCATTATACTCCATTTTGTACTCATTTATACTCCATTTTGTTCTCCTTTATACTCCATTTTGACTCTCTCTTCCACAGATATTCATTAATGTTAATCAGTATTTAATGAATTTTTTTTATAATCATTAGATCATGATCCCCCCTTATAAGGGGGTTGATCGAGCCAAACCCATACCTTGATTCTTTGTTGGAGGAAAATACAAAAGAAATGGATTCCTAGTTCCCTAACACCACCACATTTAGTCGAATATTAAGACTCACAGTGGAATACGGTGGAGGTATTTTTCTCTCTCACTCAACGAGACAAAACAAGAAAATGCAGATTATGAGAAAAAGTTAAAATGCACTACGGGAGACAGAGATCGTTCAGCACCTCTCTTGGATTTGATATATATATATATATATATATATATATATATATATATATATATATATATATATATATATATATATATATATATATATATATATATATATATATATATATATATATATATATATATATATATATATATATATATCATCATTTTATATCTTTAATTCTTGCAAGCAGGTCGGCCCCGCCCCAGCCTAGCTTGGTTCCATGAAGGGTCGCTCTTAGACGATGTGAGTGAGTTCATACGAGGTGACCTGACGTCTAATACTCTCATCATTCCCTCTTTGACTCGTCGTGACCTGTATCGAGTCTTGACCTGCCAGGCATCCAATTCGAATCTCTCGGTGCCTGTGGCAGCTGCCGTGACCTTGGATATGAGTTGTGAGTATGCCGTGACCTTGGATATGAGATGTGAGTATGTAGTGAGCTTGGATATGAGTTGTGAGTATGCCATGACCTTGGATATAAGTTGTGAGTATGCCGTGACCTTGGATATGAGTTGTGAGTATGCCGTGACCTTGGATATGAGTTGTGAGTATGCCGTGACCTTGGATATGAATTGTGAGTATGCCATGACCTTGGATATGAGTTGTGAGTATTCCGTGACCTTGGATAATAGTTGTGAGTATGCAATGACCTTGGATATGAGTTGTGAGTATACCGTGACCTTGGATATGAATTGTGAGTATGCCGTGACCTTGGATATGAGTTGTGAGTATGCCGTGACCTTGGATATGAGTTGTGAGTATGCCGTGACCTTGGATATGAGGTGTGAGTATGCCGTGACCTTGGATATGAGTTGTGAGTATACCGTGACCTTGGATATGAATTGTGAGTATGCCATGACCTTGGGTATGAGTTGTGAGTATGCCGTGACCTTGGATAATAGTTGTGAGTATGCAATGACCTTGGATGTGAGTTGTGAGTATACCGTGACCTTGGATATGAATTGTGGGTATACCGTGACCTTGGATATGAGTTGTGAGTATGCCGTGACCTTGGATATGAGTTGTGAGTATGCCGTGACCTTGGATATGAGTATACCGTGACCTTGGAAATGAGTTGTGAGTATGCCATGACCTTGGATATGTGTTGTGAGTATGCCATGACCTTGGATATGAGTTGTGAGTATGCTGTGACCTTGGATATGAGTTGTGAGTATGCCGTGACCTTGGATACGAATTGTGAATATGCCATGACCTTGGATATGAGTTGTGAGTATGCAGTGACCTTGGATATGAGTTGTGAATATGCTGTGACCTTGGATATGTGTTGTGAGTATGCCGTGACCTTGGATATGAGTTGTGAATATGCTGTGACCTTGGATATGTGTTGTGAGTATGCCGTGACCTTGGATATGAGTTGTGAGTATGCCGTGACCTTGGATATGAATTGTGAGTATGTCATGACCTTGGATACGAGTTGTGAGTATGCGGTGACCTTGGATATGAGTTGTGAGTATGCAGTGAACTTGGATATGAGTTGTGAGTATACCGTGACCTTGAATATGAACTGTGAGTATGCCGTGACCTTGGATATGAATTGTGAGTATGCCGTGACCTTGGATATGAGTTGTGAGTATGCCATGACCTTGGATATGAGTTGTAAGTACAAATACTTGACGATTTTAATCATCATGATCATCATCATTATCATCATCTTCATCATCATTATCATCATCATCGCCTTCACTTGCTATAGTTACTACACTTCATTTTTATTTTCACTATATTATTTTCTTTCTGAATCCCTTTAATTTTATTATTAATATTTTTACTACGTTTTCTGTCCTTAGTCATTATATTTCATCATTATTTTAACTACTTTCTTTGTGTTTAGCCATTTTCTTTTCATTATTATTTATTCATTTCAATATTGTTCTACTTATTCTTCATTTTATTTTAGTCACAACATTTCATTATTAGTTTTACTTCATTTTCTGTTTATGGAGAATAAGTTTCATCTTATTAACATCAGGAAAACAAATATTCTTTGATATGGATGTATCAGTTTTTAAAGACTATTACACTCACCACACACACACGTTTATATACATACATACATGCATACATACATACATACATATATATATATATATATATATATATATATATATATATATATATATATATATATATATATATATATATATATGTTCATATTACAGATTCCCCAACCTCACTCGTGGCTTCATATTAGCATTTAATTCAATTCCCAATCTCATTTGGGCTTTACAATAACCAAATGAACACATTACATATGTGAAAACATGAATCATTTTTTACCCCGACCGGGACTCGAACCTAGGACTTATAATTACAAAGTCAAGGCGTTACCAACTACACCACAGAAGGTTAAAGGGAATCCAACCATATAGCTTATAGCTGCTATACTTAGGAATAAACGCTTTCTATCTGCATGCCACTATGTTCATACATAGTGGCATTCAGATAGAGTGCGTTCATTCCTATATATATATATATATATATATATATATATATATATATATATATATATATAGGTGTGTGTGTGTGTGTGTGTGTGTGTGTGTGTGTGTGTGTGTGTGTGTGTGTGTGTGTGTGTGTGTGTGTGTGTGTGTGTGTGTGTGTGTGTGTGTATGTGTGTGTGTGTGTGTGTGCATATAAAATGTAGTCTTTGAATCCTATGTAAATTTTGTAATTTCAAATTTGCATTGGATATATGAATGCTCTCTAAAAAAAAACTTCTATTTATTATTTCTTACATAAAAACGCAGTTCTAAAGTGTCCCTACCGATCTTCTTCTTCTTCTTCTTTTTGTGTGTAGTTCCCCCGTTAGAGGTCCACATCATCGGCACCATTGGCGGTCTGTCAGAAGGTGAGAGAGACGAAATCGTTTGTGAATCTTCAGGATCAAGACCAACAGCTACAATTACCTGGTGGAAGGATGGTATGATCATGACTGATACCAGAAGTCAGGTGAGGTTGAGAAAAAATTGCCCAATTGATTCCTTTCTCTGTGGATGACCCAAGCAGGGTTGAGGTGGGGGGAGAATTGAGGTAACTCTTTCTCACCAAGTTAGAGGATTGTTAAAGGCATAGTTTGCATATAGTAAATGTGTGTCTGCTTTGACTCGACCAAGCCCTAACTAGATGATAGTCATTGTATATGTATGTATGTATGTATGTATGTATGTATGTATGTATGTATGTATGTATGTATGTATGTATGTATGTATGTATGTATGAGAATAAACGTGTATGTGTATGTATGTATGTATGTATGTATGCATGTATGTATGTATGTATGTATGTAAGTATGTATGTACGTATGTTTGCATGCATGCATGAAATAAACGTAAAAGAGTTTTTTGTTGCTACAAAAGTTCAGTATTGCAAATTTAAAATATGGAAAATCAAATTTGTGTCGAGTTTCAAACTATAAATGTCAAATAGGATTTTAGCTTTGAAGAGTTTAGATAAATAAATCACATAATTGATATGATTAGAATGTGATTTTATTTTTTACATTTTCAAGAGAGATTTGATTTTGTTTTCAGGAGTTTTCAGTAATGCTAAAAAGTAAAAATTTTGATATCTTATTTAACGTATAGATTCGAGGCTTTGTATGAGCAGTTACATTTCTATTGCTTGCGATATTTTGGTATCATAGTTCCGTTCCGGTTTTACGTCACGGATTCCCTTTTCTACCAAGGGCTAGGACGGTTGCCTTCTTGCGAAGGACTTGTTTTGGCAGCTGTAATCGTTACCCTGAGTGCATGCCCTTGCTAACCTCAGACCGTGGCGGAGCACGATCCCTCGACCTGACGCCTCAGAGTAGCGGGCGCTACCGCTTGAGCCACGGTGACTACCGATATTTTGATACCATAATAGACTGAAAATTTTCCAACAAATGAAGAATACAGATTTAATAATTGAGGCCATCAAAAATTAAATCATGAAATGGTTTGAGTCGTTATAAAGTTAAATTTGAGTAAGTCTTCCTTATTATCCCTTCACATCTGACAAGTCACAATATTCCCCATCTCTCTCTTTATGTTTTCTTCGTATCACAATCATAAAAAAAAAGTTTTAGAATATCAATATACATTGCCCTCCCTAGCTTACCATGACTTTTTCCTCTCTTTGGGTTGAAAAGCAAGCAAAATTCTTTCCAGCTCGGATATATGAGATAGATTCTGCTATAGAGAAATCTCTTCTAGCTTTAGGGAGAGTTTTAGACCCGTTGCATTGTAAAGATAGCTTGGAATTGGTTAATATTCTCAATAGTATTTCTCCACAACTTTACTGTCCTTTGAACATTTTAGCTTGAAAGACCTGTGAGCTGGACAAGCATCGTATCTCGCATTTAAAAAAAGAAAAAAAGAAATTCGTTCCATCTTCAGAGAGAGAATTTTAGACATTTTAGACATTTAGACATTTTAGAATGAAAGGCCTATGAGCTGGGCAAGTATCGTATCTCTCATAAACAAGAAGAAAAATAAGTTCGTTCCATCTTCAGAGAGAGAATTTTAGACATTTTAGACATTTAGACATTTTAGACATTCAGACCTTTTAGACATTTAAGACATTTAGACTATATTAGACATTTTAGACATTTTAGCCTGAAAGGCCTATGAGCTGGACAAGCATCATATCTCGCATACACAAGAAGAAGAAAATGAAGTTCGTTCCAACTTCAGGGAAAGAAATTTAGACTTGTAGTATTGTACAGGTTTCTAGTCCATGGCTAAGTATCCCAGTGGTATTTCCTCACGATGATCCAATCCTTAGAAAATTTATTTTGGGACCTATGCTGGTCAGGTTTCGTGTAGTGCACATATGGAAAAAAATAATTATTATGTTATTTCTCTAGTGACAGTTTTAGATTTCAAGTATTATGCACGTTTCTTGTCCAAGGTCAACGTTTCTATTGATATTCTTTAAGAATTTGAACAGTTTAGACTGGACCTCAGCGCTGAGCAGGCCTCGTTTCCTGTATTTATCAGAAGAAGAAGAATATCGTCCATTTGTTTTGACTATAATTTTTATCCTTTTACAGGTTTTTCAGGAAGGAAACGTAAGTCGTTCGACGTTGTACTTGACCCCCTCGCTGGCTGACAATGGTGCATATGTCTCCTGTAGAGCTAAGAACCCCATGGTGCCAGCAGCGGTGCTAGAAGATTCAAGGAAACTTAATGTGCATTGTAAGTAGTTAGCTTGTTTCTCATGACAAAGGAAATTTCTTTTTTTCTTGAAAGCTTTGAAGAATTTACTGCAGTCATGTTTCAAGAATAGGTAATGGGCAACGTCATTATTTTTTTTTATTAGAAAGCAATATGGAAATAATCTCTCTCTCTCTCTCTCTCTCTCTCTCTCTCTCTCTCTCTCTCTCTCTCTCTCTCTCTCTCTCTCTCTCTCTCTCTCTCTCTCTCTCTCTCTCTCTCTCTCTCTCTCCTCTCTCTCTCTCTCTCCTCTCTCTCTCTCTCTCTCTCTCTAACTATCTGTCTATCTATCTATCTATATATCTATCTCTCTCTATCAATCAATCAATCAATATATCAATCTCTCTCTCTCTCTCTCTCTCTCTCTCTCTCTCTCTCTCTCTCTCTCTCTCTCTCTCTCTCTCTCTCTCTCTCTCTCTCTCTCTCTCTCTCTCTCTCTCTCTATCTATCTATCTATCTATCTATCTATCTATCTATCTATCTATCTATCTATCTCCTCTCTCTATCTATCTATCTATCTATCTATCTATCTATCTATCTATCTCAGATACTCCAAGATTATCACTAGCAGCCGGGCTTAATCTAGACATGGAAGACATAAAAGAAGGTGATGACGTCTATTTCGAATGTGGCATCACTGCTAATCCCAAAGTCTTCAGAGTTCAATGGTTTCATAATGTAAGTATTGATGAAGACAAACTTTAAGGCACTTCGTAAGAGCTTTGGAACATTACCTCATCTCTGCCTTGTCCTTAACCTTTTTCTTTTCCTTCGTCTTGGTATTTTCTCGTGCCCGGGCCTTTATTGATGAGGGCAATTTTTGCGTGTCCCGGTGTCACTCATACAAAAAAAAAATCAAGTGATGTACATATGAAATTGGAGAATTTTTAGCTGATGCAGTTTTACGTCTCGGACTCCCTCTTCTATCAAGGGCTAGGACGGTTGCCTTCTTGCGAAAGACTTGTTTTGGCAGATGTAATCCTTACCCTGAATGCATGCTCTTGCTAACCTCAGACCGTGACGGGACGTGAACCCTCGACCTGACGCCTCAGAGTCGCGGACGCTACCGCTTGGGCCACAAGCACTTATAACTTTATCTGAAGCGCTATATGTTTAGAATTATATAATTCTCAGTTGTTAAACATATAAACTTATCACAGTTGGAAATTTTGAACTGATTGTACATTACAAATAATCAGATTTTAGTTACAGCGAACTGCATTATTTTTTTTTTTCATTGAAAGATAAAATAGCTTTAATAATCTTCGTATTTAAGAGTGTTATTTGATATCAAGAATATTTTATGCGATTTTAATTAATTAATTAATTTATTTATTTATTTTTTTTTTTTTTTTATTTTTTTTTTTCAACAGAGTTATCTGTCCGGTTTTAATGTCGGCCGTCAGGCATGTAGAGAGAGACATCTTTTGCAAAACATTGAGACATGTATATTTTGTTGTTATAATTTATGCAGAATGAGTAGTCACCGTGGCTCAAGCGGTAGCGTCCTCGACTCTGAGGCGTCAGGTCGAGGGTTCGTGCCCCGTCACGGTCTGAGGTTAGCAAAGGCATGCACTCAGGGTAACGATTACATCTGCCAAAACAAGTCCTTCGTAAGAAAGCAACCTTCCTAGCCCTTGATAGAAAAGGGAGTCCGTAATGTAAAACCAGAACATCATTTATGCAGAAGGAAAGTTTATTCACAGTGTTACAATAGGATTTTTATAGAGCAGATAAGTTTTGATTTGCAGTGGGTGCATTTTTTTCTATTCAAGGTACAAAAAAAGAAAAATATTCATTGTTTTTCCCAGAATATTGCTAATCACAGGAACAATTTCTTATTATTTGAGTTGTTCCGGTTTTACGTCACGGAATCCCTTTTCTACTAAGGGCTAGGACAGTTACCTTCTTTCAAAGGACTTGTTTTGGCAGATGTAATTGTTACCCTGAGTGCATGCCATTATTATTTGAGCAAGACGACGAATTAATGTACAGTGTACCATTGAAACTTATACAAAGTTCATCGGGTTTGAGATGCAGTAAGTCCCATATTTTTCTCTTGAAATATTGGATTTATATTATCGTTTAAACAGGGCGAAGAATTAATTCACAACGTCACTTCAGGAGTGATACAGAGTAACCAGAGTCTGGTGCTGCAACGGGTCAGCAGGAGGTCCTCAGGACAGTACACATGCTCAGCAACTAATCTGCATGGACTGGGGAAGTCCAATGCTGTGCAGCTTACTGTCAAATGTAAGTCCGAGCCTGGATCACCAGTTCTTTTGAACAATATTTACAGAAAGTTTGTAAGTCCATATACCTCTCTTTTTTTTTATTGACGTGTAAACACATACATATATGCTTTTGTTTGCATGGACTGGGGAAGTCCAATGGATGATCAGTTCTTTTGAACAATTATTACAGAATGTTTATAAGTCCATATACCTCTTTTATTTCATGGACGTGTACAAACATACATATATGTTTTTGTATGGACTGGGGAAGTCCAATGCTGTACAGCTCACTGTCAAATGTAAGTCCGAGCCAGAATGGCCAGTTCTTTTGAACAAATTATTACAGAATGTTTATGAGTCCATATACCTCTCTTTTTTCATGGACGTGTAAAAAACATACACATATGTTTTTGTATGGACTGGGGAAGGCCACTGCTGTACCAGCTCACTGTCAAATGTAAGTCCGAGCCAGAATGGCCAGTTCTTTTGAACAATTATTACAGAATGTTTATAAGTCCACATCACTCTCCTCTTTTTCATGGACGTGTCAACATATACACATATGCTATTGTAAATTATGTTATTATGTTATTTGGTACTATTTAAAGGTATTGAATGGAGGATCCATATGCTTTTTAGGTCTTTGTTATATGTAATTTTAATCCTTGAGTGTTAATTCTTGTTGGAAATTAGAAGAGTCTAGGATCTTTCTTCTTCTTCTTCTTCTCTCTTCTTCTTCTTCTTCTTCTTCTTCTTCTTCTTCTTCTTCTTCTTCTTCTTCTCTCTTCTTCCTTCTTCTTCTCCTTCTCCTCCCCTCCTCCTCCTCCTCCTCCTCCTCCTCCCTCCTCTCACCTCGTCCTCCTCCTTCTCCTCCTTCTTCTTCTCTTCTTCTTCTTCTTCTTCTTCGTCTTCTTCTTCTGCTTCTTCTTCTTTCTCCTCCTCCTCCTCCTCCTCCTTCCTCCTCCTCCTCCTCCTCCTCCTCCTCTCTCCTCCTCCTCCTCCTCCTCCTCCTCCTCCTCCCTCCTCCTCCTCTTCTTCTTCTTCTTCTTCTTCGTCCTCCTCCTCCTCCTCTCCTCCTCCTCTTCTTCTTCTTCTTCTTCTTCTTCTTCTTCTTCTTCTTCTTCTTCTTCTTCTTCTTCTTCTTCTTCTTCTCTTCTTCTTCTTCTTCTTCTTCTCTTCTTCTTCTTCTCCTCCTCTCCTCCTCCTCCTCCTATTCCTCCTCCTCCTCCTCCTCCTCCTCCTCCTTCTCCTTCTCCTTCTTCTTCTTCTTCTTCTTCTTCTTCTTCTTCTTCTCCTCCTCCTCCCTCCTCCTCCTCCTCCTCCTCCTCCTCCTCCTCCTCCTCCTCCTCCTCCTCCTCTCATCCTTCTTCTTCTTCTTTCTTCTTCTTCTTCTTCTTCTTCTTCTTCTTCTTCACCTCCTCCTCCTCCTCCTCCTTCCTACTCCTCCTCCTCCTTCTTCTTCTTCTTCTTCTTCTTCTTCTTCTTCTTCTTCTTCTTCTTCTTCTTCTTCTTCTTCTTCTTCTTCTTCTTCACCTCCTCCTCCTCCTCTCCCTCCTCCTCCTCCTTCTTCTTCTTCTTCTTCTTCTTCTTCTTCTTCTTCTTCTTTCTTCTTCTTCTTCTTCTTCTTCTTCTTCTTCTTCTTCTTCTTCTTCTTCTTCTTCTTCTTCTTCTTCTTCTTCTTCTTCTTCTTCTTCTTCTTACTTCCTGATTCTTCTTCTTCTCTTCTTCTTCTTCTTCTTCTTCTTCTTCTTCTTCTCTTCTTCTGCTTCTTCTTCTTCTTCTTCTTCTTCTTCTTCTTCTTCTTCTTCTTCTTCTTCTTCTTCTTCTTCTTCTTCTTCTTCTTCTTCTTCTACATCTTTTCCCACTTTTATGTGGGGTCGATGTTTCTGGCCAGTGTTCATATATGGTTTTATTAAGTGTTGTATTGTATCTAATTACTAGCGATGGAAAAAAAAATAGTTCAGTGTATTTGAGACTAATTTAATATAATTTTTTCCCACAAATAGTTTCCCCTGTATGTCGCCTTGGGCAGAAGATCATGTATGGTGGAGCGAAACACGAGGAAATAAACATAACTTGCAGCGTAGAAGCACATCCTGAACCCACTAACTTCAGGTAAGTTTGTTGAGCCAGGGTATGAGATGAGAGTCTGTTAGGAAGACTCCAATCAGACCCCAATAATTGGGTCTTGGAATGTGCGTGGTTGTGGAAGGAGTGACAATAAAAGACTGATTGTATTTTTGTGAGAAGAAAGATGGATTCGTTAGCACCTAGAACAAGTATGTGAAAGGGTGTGTGCTCTGACTCGGCCACTCCCCCACAAAAAGGGGATTACAACCCTAGTATATAGATGCAGTTTCAAATTGTAAAGCACCCCTCAATATGTAAGAACAAATAATTATATAATAACTTTTTATAAAGAGAACATCCACCATACAATATATATCTTGAAGCCTTATATTGTTGAAAATTACATTTAAAAAAAATACTATTAACTCTAATTCACTTGTGAATAACACTTCATTATTAACATGGATAAATGGTTACATATAGAAAACCAAATTCTCTAACCTTAATGCTATATAGAAATCTCATGACATTAAGTTAAGAATGTGTTTGTATATAGAGACACTATGACTTGTGACTTAAAATAAGTTTGCATATAGAGAAACCACCACATCTAGCATTAAATTGAGCTTGCACATACAATATCACCACCTTTGACATTGACAAAATACAGTACTTTGGGCTTAAAATTGAGTTTGCATATAGAAAAACCATCACCATTAGCTTATAGTTACGCCTTCGTTTCGAAAATCAATCCCTATTAACTTAAAATTTTGATTGCATATAAAAAAACAGTACTTTTAGCTAAAAATTACATTTGCATATAGACAACCCATTAGCTTTAGCTTAAAATTGAGCTTGCACCTAAAATAATCCATCAATTTCGATTAGGAATTACATTTGCATATAGAAAAACCATAAGTTTTAGCTTAAAATTGAGTTTGCACCTAAAAAAATCCATCACTTTCGATTAGGAATTGCATTTGCATATAAAACACCATAAGTTTTAGCTTAAAATTGAGTTTGCACATAAAAAAATCCATCACTTTCAATTAAGAATTACATTTGCATATAGAAAACTCATCACTTTTAGTTAGAAATAACTTTTGCACACACAAACACCAAGACACTTATATTGGAAATGTGTTTGCATATTGCTTACTCATCTCTTCTAACTCAAAGATATGCTTGCATATAGAAAACCCATCACTATTTCCTTAACATTACGCGAACATATGGAAAATGCATCACTTTTAATTATTTTTCAATAACATATTTTCTTGATGAACTCTGAAAAGTTGATATTCTTTTCCTCTCAAACAGATCTCTAACTTGTCCTTAGATGTGGCTTACATACCATCATTGTCAGTTATTTTTATTTAAATGATGCTCTAGGACTTGTTGAGTTCTGACAACCAAGTTCTTCTATTTTCATTTATACCAGATGGGCCTTTAACAGCTCCTCAGAAGTAGCTGACATCCCTTCCAGCCGTTTTTGGATGATTGGAAAAGGTCGCAGTCAGGCTTCTTATACGCCAAGAACTCACATGGATTTTGGCCACCTCTTGTGTTGGGCCAACAACGAAGTTGGACGACAACAGAAACCTTGTATCTTCCATGTCATTCATGCTTGTAAGTTTCTGGGCCAAACTTTCTTCGATGATTGGCGTTGGACAGATGTATTTTACATATTATAAAATCATGTAGAATTACGTTTCTTTTATGCAAAATACTCTTAATTTCTCTTTTATTTTTACATTATTGTGCCAAGCTTGCTTTGGAGTTTTAACTTTGGGCTGCAGTATTTAAGAAGTTATTAGAGAATGTATAAGTAGGTTTAATTTTGCATTTTAGAAAAAAATAAATAAATGGTTTATTTCTTTGTAATATTTCCAGTTACTGTTGAAATTAGTAACAATAATATTTTTGTAATTAAAAATTAAATTATTGCTTTTGTTAGTATCGTATACTGGTATAAATATTCACCGTAATTACAATATGGTAGACAATCAAAGATCATCAGTAAATACATACTAACTTATTCTTATATTACTTATCTCTCTCTCTCTCTCGCTCTATCTCTCTCTCTCTCTCTCTCTCTCTCTCTCTCTCTCTCTCTCTCTCTCTCTCTATATATATATATATATATATATATATATATATATATATATATATATATATATATATATATATATATATATATATATTGCTTTCATATTTTTCATATTACTTATCTATTAAACATACATACATACATATATACTTACATACATACATACGTACATACATACATACATACATATATGCAATCATACATACATACATACATACATACATACATACATACATACATACATACATACATACATACATACATACATACATACATACATACATACATACATACATACATACATACATACATACATACATACATACATACATACATACATACATACATACATACATACAATGAATACAAGAACTACCTCTAAATATATACATTTCCTTTTATTACTTCAGCTGTCCCAGACCCGGTTAGTAATTGCACTGTGGAGAACGTAACGTCCAGTGGGGCAGCCATCAAATGCCAAGCTGGATGGGACGGTGGAATGGAGCAAGTATTTACATTAATGTATACTCACGCTCGGTCTCATGCCCGTTCCAATGACATGAAAGTATCTCCCCGTGTCCTAGCCAATACCTCGACTTCTCCCAAGCCGGCATTTATCTTGAATGATCTGGAACCTGGAACAGAATACGTGTTGACTATTGCTGTTATGAACAAGAGAGGTCAAAGTGATGTGGTCAGAATGGCTATTCTGACCCCAAAAGACGTGGCTGAAAAGAGGACAAGTTCTGGTAAGGAACAAAAAGTAAAAAAAAAAAAATACTTTCGTGAAAAGCAAGGATTAGTTTGTATTTGTAGAGAAATTTGTTGTTTCACAAAAATTCTATTTGTGAAAAGAAATAACTTTTCTGTGTCGGCTACAAAGAATTATTTTGCATTGTGAAAGAACAAGAAATATCAATATATTTTTCAGAGAAAATTATTATTTTTAACTTAATTTAAGACTTATCTATTTACAGTTATATTTGTCTCTAAATAGATAAAGGGACCTAAATAACAGTAAAATATAAATATTCTCAGAAAATTAAAAAAAATCTCCAAAGAGCCAGGAGGTGTCATTGAGGTTTTTTGGCTTGTGGTTAATGTTTTCTTTGGCTAAGCCATCCTCCTTACAATGGGTAATGGGGCCATTATATATATATATATATATATATATATATATATATATATATATATATATATATATATATATGTGTGTGTGTGTATATATATGTGCATAAATATATATATATATATATATATATATATATATATATATATATATATATATATATATATATATATATATATATATATATATATATGTAATTACCTAATTGTGATTACCTAATTGTGTTTACGGGAAAGAGCCCAAAGCTCGTATCTTCCCGTCTCCTCATCGGTTCCATTTTATACTTAGTGATACTTATCATACCTGTCCTTAAAACTATGGATTGAGATAGCATTAACTACCTCCTCGCTTAGCCAATTCCAATTATCAACTACTCTTACACTGAAAAAGTATTTCCTTACATCCTGCGAAGAAGTTTTCTTACGAAGCTTCAAACTATGACCTCTAGTTCTACAGTCAGCCATATCAAAATATCGATCCCTATCCACTCTATCATAACCATGAAGGAATTTAAAGACTGTCACCATATCCCCCCTCACTCTTCTAGCTTCGAGTGATGGTAAGTCTAATTCCCTCAGCCTCTCATCATAACTGAGATTGCGTATTTCTGGCACCAGTTTCGTGGCATGTCTTTGAACTTTTTCAAGCTTAGCTATGTGCTTTTTTTCCAGTTTTGGCCTCACATAGGTTACATAAATATTTCTGAACATTTCCTTGTCCATGTGCCTGAAGGCTACCCTTACATTTGATAAGAATGCATATGCTGCCCTTACTATGCCATTTATATGTATTTCTGGAGACAAATCTGCCAGTATGTTTACTCCTAGATCTCTCTCATTTTCTGTCTCTTGAAGTTGTACTCCAGCCCACCGAGTAGTCAAGCTTGGGCCTTCTTGCACTTGTACCCATTCTCATTACCTTACATTTTGAAGTATTGAATTTCATTAGCCACTTTTCTGACCACTCATGCAGATTATTTAGATCCTCCTGAAGTTCTCTACCATTGTTCTCGTTTTTTAATTTCTTCACAATCTTTGCATCATCTGCAAACATATTCATGAATGAATTTACAGACTCTGGTAGGTCATTTACATATACAAGGAACAAAAGTGGCCCTAAAACTGAACCCTGTGGAACTCCACTACTAACTCTTCTCCATTCAGACACTGAGTGTCTTACTCTAACCCTCTGTTCCCTTCCTTCTAAGTAAGTTTTTATCCATTCCAAAACATTTCCACCTATTCTAGCCATTGATTGCAGCTTAGTATGTGTGTGTGTGTGTGTGTGTGTGTGTGTGTGTGTGTGTGTGTGTGTGTGTGTGTGTGTGTGTGTGTGTGTGTGTGTGTGTGTGTGTGTGTGTGTGTGTGTGTGTGTGTGTGTGTGGTGTGTGTGTAATCTAATCACAGAGAAAATATTTTTATTCTGTTTTTGCTTATGATTAAGCAAGGGCTTTTATGCGTTATCAGAAAAAAATTTCTTTTGACTATAATTTTCTAAATTTAAAAAAAAAGTAGAAATCTTTGTTTTCGGAAGAAAATTATCAATTACTTCAATCTTTCTTATAAACACAGGCATGAGAGAGAGAGAGAGAGAGAGAGAGAGAGAGAGAGAGAGAGAGAGAGAGAGAGAGAGAGAGGAGAGAGAGAGAGAGAGAGAGTAGAGAGAGAGAGAGAGAGAGAGAGAGAGAGAGAGAGAGAGAGAGAGAGAAAAAGAATTATTGTAATGAAACAAACTTTTTAGCGTAGTTTCTCAGTCAATAACTGGAGTTTTTGATAAGTATTGCACACACATACTCGACTAGTTACTCTAATTTTGCTTGTGAAGAAGCAAAGGATTTCTTAATTTCCAGCGTGTAGCCCTACATACTCTAGTTTCCCTTATGTGAAAACAAGGAACATTCTGTATTTGCGACAAAAACTTTCATTTGTTAGTGAGAGAGCAAGAACTATGTTTAACTGAAGAGACAGTTGTTATATTGGTCTAATTTTGCTTTAAAAAAAAACGAAAAGATACTTTTGTATTTACATTAAAAATTCTTGCAATCTAACTTCTAAATATATAATTCTACTGGCTTTAATTTACATATTTAAGGATATTAAATAAACAAAATATCTACTAAAATACACAGTCCTCCGTGGCACAATGGTAGCGTCTGCGACTCTGAGGCGGCAGGTCGAGGGTTCGCGCCCCGTCACGGACTGAGGTTAGTAAGGGCATGCACTCAGGGTAAGGATTACATCTGCCAAAACAAGTCCTTCGTAAGAAGGCAACCGTCCTAGCCCTTAGTAGAAAAAGGAGTTCGTGACGTAAAACCAAATCCATTCACTCTTATTTCAACCTACAGGAACAGAAGCCCTTGATCCCATCTATGCTGTGCTCTTGGCTGTTCTAGGATCATTTCTCTCCCTGATGGTGCTAATTGTGATTATCATCAAGTGCCGGAGACCCGTGGCTCGTAAACAAGAGATTAAAATGCATTATAATAAAAGAGACTCACCATCTACACTCTCCTTGAGGGAACAGCCACATTCGGCTACTGGGGATGATCAAAATCCTGACATTATTCCTGTAATTAATTGGCTACCATTTACAACTTCTGAAGCGTTTGTTATTTTTATTGTTTTCTTATTTTTGCAGGCCATATGTGATTTTTTTTTATTCACTAGTTGCTATAAGGAAATGGGTAAGTTCTGTTCAAATAAAGGGCTAATCTTGTCCTGCATCCTATCGTTCGTTTATTCTCTCTCTCTCCTCTCTCTCTCTCTCTCTCTCTCTCTCTCTCTCTCTCTCTCTCTCTCTCTCTCTCTCTCTCTCTCTCTCTCTCTCTCCTCTCTCTCTCTCTCTCTCTCTCTCTCTCTCCTCTCTCTCTCTCTCTCTCTCTCTCTCTCTCTCTCCTTTTTCTTCTTTTCATTCTTGGAGCTCCAAGGATTTTATCCAATATAGTTGAGTTTTTTTTTTCTCTCTCTCTCTCTCTCTCTCTCTCTCTCTCTCTCTCTCTCTCTCTCTCTCTCTCTCTCTCTCTCTCTCTCTCTCTCTCTCTCTCTCTCTCTCTCTCTCTCTCTCTCTCTCTCTCTCTCTCTCTCTCATTCTTTGCATTTTCAAGTTTCTTTCTTATAAATGCTTTGGTCCTATCCAAGTTCTCTGCCTCCTAGACTTTATTCTCTATTTCTCTCTTACTTTGCATTTTTTCTTTCCTTCTCTCAAAATGGGAGGTAAGAATACTGCCTTCGTCCCCTGTGGGTCATAAAAGTCGACTAAATAGGTTTGACTGAGGGGACTGGTATTCCCCCTCTGAGTCATTTCCCTCAGCGAAGCATCAACATTTTGATGTGGACTGTCATTCCCAAGTAAGGAGAACTATGTTCCTTGAATAGAGACATGAACTAAAATGAACAATTATGAACTCATCAGAATCCCACACACAACAATATGGCCTAGATTTGTGATTTTTTGCTTTTTCTATATCACCTCCCTCAGATCACCAAGTAAGAGAGCTCCAGAAGAGGAACCCAACAACAAAACTCTCTGATGACAGTAGTCCTATATCATATCACCTGCAGCAGAGAACCTCTATGTATGGGGCAGCTCATCAGCAGCCAAGTAATGTAAATTGCTTACAAGGATACGAAGGAACCTTATACATAAATCCGGGCACACTCCTTCGTGAGGTAGGTAGGATTTCAATTGAATCAGATGGATTTTTGCATCTTTAATTGAATCAGATGGATTTTTGCATCTTTAAACAAAAGATTAGACCTTTATTTTTTAATTGTTAAGCGTGCTGCAAAGATTATTATAGAACATTATTACATTTCATTAGAAATAAAAAAAAAAGTTCGAATGTTATTTAAATAACTGATATATTGGATGGCCTATTGACAGATATCACAAGCATCAATCACTGTTTTATGACTATATTCTGTAACAACTTTGTAGACATGTGATATGTAGACTAGTTACTGAAAAGAAAATGTGATTGTTTTTTATCGTAAATATGGTAAAGGATCAGTTTATAATATTACTTATGTTAGACCATACATAAAACTCATTTCAATATAATCAAAACCTTTTTCAAACAGAGAAGTACGATTCCACCAAGTGATACGGATCCTCTTCCAGTGGTGGGTTGCCCTTTGGCAGCATCGACACCCACCCCAAGCGGTGCAGCATTCATCGCGTACGATCACTGCATTACTGAGCAGTCTTCTAAAACACCATCTCTAGCTCCCCATCCTATTTCTGCTAATTACTTCTCTCACAAAGTATCATCAGTCACTTTACCTAAAATGTACCCCAGGGAACGTTCACATGACCTGACTTCCCATAACATCATGTCAGACAACATGTACGATCCTGGTGTGACCTCTGCATCTGTTCTTCATCCTCCATACATCCATATATCACATACTCTCGGGAGGAATGGTTCTCTATCTTCAGGAAGAGAAACACGTTCTTCCAATGTCTTTTCTTCCAGTAATAATATCTCGGGAGAGTCGACCTCCACAATGGCACTCAATGCAGAAGGGAAGTTTTCAAGAATACTCCTAGTCCCAAATGCCTTTGTTGGTGATAAGAGCTCTGTAGTTGCTCCTAGGGAGACACCAAACAGCCCTAATCACAGGGAGAGTTCAGTATAGTTTTGTTCTTAGTGTGCTGTCCTCTCATATCAAGCTAGTCACGTTTTTTGTCTCAGGTATGAGACAAAACCCTATGACATCTGATGTATATGACTAGAATCTACTCCTAAATTGTCATTTGAGACACAGTTCACAGATAACCAGGACACATACTGCTTATCACTCAAAACTATTTTTCAATTTATGAATGCTCTTTACACCCAGTAAAGTGAATTTATCATTAATTTTAAACAGATATACTCAGACAAATACTTTTTTTGTGTACTTAACAATGCATGTAAGAAACTATGCATAGTCTCATAGTTTTTGAGCAATTTCTTAAAGTGCTGTGCAAAAAATTATCTGTCTTTAAATAATGTGGCCCTAATATTTTAAATTCCGTTTATTTCATACAATATGAAATATTTTTTTTTCACTGTCTTATTGATAAAATTGCTCTTACTCTGTCTGTGAAAGACCACCTGGAAAGAGAACATTCAAGCTTAATCTCGTTGGAGAAAACTGAACAATCATCATTATGACCAGCACCAGGTTCTAAGAAGAATGACTCCAAGGAGACAGTGCTCCTGTCCAGTCACAGTAAAAATTATTGTTCCCCAAACCCATAACCTCTTTACCCCTTGTCTTAAAGGATTAGAAATCAGAAAATCTCAGCAATCTACAAGAATCAGATCTCCAATATGTACTTGCAAAGCAAGACTGCAAAAAAAAAAAAACACAACAACAACAGATGAGAACAAGGCAGACTGAAAATCTCATCTCTGATCTCAATTCAGATGTACTCCAGGAGGGATTAAGCATAAGGTGAACATTATAGGTCACTTCTCCATAGTTTAGCAAAAGAATGCAACTATCTGGCTCGTATGGGAATGTGGGAACTTCAGAGTGAGCCATGACCATTTCTCCATGGCTCCAGGAAAAGACTCAGCGTTCTGGTTCCTTTGGTAACATATGCGCTGAAAATAGGACATCACCCTGTCCTCAGGCAGAAAAAGTGAGTATTATCTGTCCAATGGACTCGAAAGTGAACATTGAATTGAAACTATGGACTCATGTGTGAAAATTATTTACAGTCACACTAACTGATTTACCACAGAATTTCACACAGGAAATTACTTAAAATTCTTTGTGAATAGTAAACTAAAGACTAATTTCATTTAGCATTTGACGTTGAAATAAAAGAGCACAAAACTTTCCTTTAGTTGAAAATTAAAATGACATATATTTCTAAGCTAGAGAAAAAGACTTAGTAATCTGAAAACTTGATTCTGCAATTAGGCCTATGATTGAGGAGGTCGAATGAAGAGGTCAGAAGCGATCATTATCGCAAATTAACATAGTTTAAATTATAATTTAAATCTTTTACGTATAAAATCAGCACCTGTATAATTTCATTTGTTTTTATAATAATTTTCAATGAAGCAACATTTACTATACAACGCACAGAAACCTTTCATAAACAGAGCACTTAGGTTAACTCTAAATTGTCTGATCAGAAAGCATCAGTCTTTGTATATATGGAATGTCCATCCATAGACCAAAGCCATATTCCCCATTATAAGGGGGGTGGCTGAGTCAAAGAAAATACTTTGACTTTTTGTGGGAAGCAAATACAGAGGAGGGGGATTCCCAGTCCCCTCGCTTCGCCCCATTTAGTCGACTTTTACGACACGCAGGGGAACACGGAGGAAGTATTTTTACCCCCCTGTCTCAGGGAGAATATGGAATGTAAACACTGAAAAACATAGACAATTATAATGGAAAACGAGACAACTCATCACTTTCAAGTCAAATGTAAACCTTTAGTGATAACCAATGTATATATGAGAAAACAACGAGCGTCTCTCGTCAGTCTATTTCCGAATGTATGTGAGTTAGGATGTGTCGGTTTGCTCTTAAGCAAATAAAGACAATGGAAGAACAGACACTATAAATAGTCTGTATTTTGAGGATATGCATAGTGGTCAGAAAGAGATAAATAAATGCTGAATGTGTTTATTGTTTTTATAGGATATTGAATGAGTTTTGATACAAACTTATTTACCAGTTAATATAGACTGTTAATATATTTCACATTCATCTACAAAAATTCATTCTTAAAATCTTTAATAAAAATGTGTTTAGGATCGATGAGTTCCTTGCTTGATAATCCAAATTCACTCAGCAGGTGCAGTGACTACACCAATAGATATACATGAATATACAGTCAGTGATAGTTAAAGGGAAAAAATGCTCCTTTGAGATCAGGACTAATTTTCTGAGAATTTTTATTTTGCAAGAATGTACGTTACGGAAAAAAGCAAAATTGAATTTTTTTTTTTTTTTTTTTGTAGTTTGATATAAGGCTATGTATGACATTATGATTTAAATGTATATCATAG
>JAXCGZ010017268.1:47500-50000 GCA_037179515.1 Halocaridina rubra | reverse complement strand
AGAGTGTTGTAACCAGTGACAACACTACTGGCTTGTCAATATCTAAGTCAAATAAAAAAGGCAACTTGGTATATTCTTTGGTTTTCTTCATAGGGGACAGGTGTCTGTTCCTTGTGCATATTCCATGAAGATAGGTGCTTCTTACATTGTGCACTGTACATGTTTCATGAACAATCTTCCATTTTTTTTTATACAGAATACAGATAACGCTTTTATTTGGTATGTTTTTTTAAGGCATATTCTTTTGATTTTGTTAACTGAAGACAGGTGACGCCTACAGTTTGCATGTTTCATGCTTCAAATTCCTTGGTTTTCGTTATAGAAGACAGGTGACGCCTACAGTTTGCATGTTTCATGCTGCAAATTCCTTGGTTTTCGTTATAGAAGACAGGTGCGGCCTACATTTTGAGAATTTCACTAGTCCTATCCTTTGGTTTTCTCTATCAAATACAGGTGCCGACTACAATTTGCATATTTCGTGTGTCATAATCTTTTCGTTTCTTCATAGAAGACAGGTGCTGTCTACATTGTGAATGTTCCAAGCTTCTCCATGGACATTATGGCTACAAAGACCAGTCAGTGACAAGTACTTTTTTTTTATGAGTGTGACACCGGGACAGGCAGATACTGGCCTCATCAACAAAGGCCCGGGCACGAGAAAATACCAAGACGAAGGAAAAGAAAAAGGCTAAGGACAAGGCATAGATGAGGTAATGTCACACAAAGGTAACGATAGACAGAAAAAAACAGTCAAAGTACAGAGGACCCAGAGATATGGAGGACTAGGCTCTGAAATGACGATAGATCTGCTTTTTGAAGGATGAAAAGTCATAAGAATTAGGATAGACAGAAGGAGGAAGAGAGTTCCAGAGTCTGGAGGTAGACTGGAAGAAGCAGTCGTTGCACCGCAATCCGCGAGCTACAAATCTCCAAACAGTACCTGTGGGTTAGTACTATTTAGAAAATGCAACTTGGAAGATTCAGTATTTTCCACATCAAGAAAAGGCAGGTGGAACCAGCATTAATTTCTTATATCTTTCCCATGGACATGTTAAGTATTTTTTTTTTTTTATGATTGTGACACAAGGACAGGCCAAAAAAAATTATAAAATAAAACAGCCCTCATCGGTTCTGGGCACGAAGAATACATAAAGGAAAGAGAAACAGAGAAGGAGAGTGTAATGACTTGTCAGATGTGAAGGGATAATAAAAGACGTGTGATGAATATCCAAGAATATTCAGTATAGTTGTAGGCATAGAAAAAGAACCGTAACTGAAGGAAGACTTAAACATCGAACTGTCCTGGACAGACCTATTAAAGTTCAAAAAACCTTCAGCTGTAGTATCGCAACGGGCGGATGGTGCCATGATAGAATTTTCTTCCATTAAGTGCATCAGTCTTGCATATATTTACTTGTATTAGTGTATCCATTTTGTGACACTGACTCGTCAAAATCAATGTCCCTCGAAAGAAGGCACCATACTAGCCCTTAATAGAATAATGAGTCTATGACGTAAAACCCTATGATCAATTTATGGCACTGCCTAACGACAAAAAAAAATCACGTTATTATTTCATTGTAATGAAATAATAATATTGTTTCAAGAGTAGGTAGAGAAGGGTGTCTGTCTTTAGTAGCTATCCTGGTTGGTACCATAACCAGAATCTAGTTTACCTCGATATGTTGTGAAACAGGATTATGTATTTAAGAGCCTCTTCCTTTTCATTAGCAATTGCACAGAGATTGATACCGTTCCACAACCGAGGCCACACACACACACACACACACACACACATGGGCGCGCACGCACACGCACGCATACACACACACACCACGCAAGCACGCACGCACGCACGCACACACACACACAAGGAAATGTTCAGAAATATTTATGTAACCTATGTGAGGCCCAAACTTGCAGATGTAGCCCCCTTTTGGAATCCACACTTGAAAAAGCACATAGCTAAGTTTGAAAAAGTTCAAAGACATGCCACGAAACTGGTGCCAGAAATACGCAATCTAAGTTATGATGAGAGGCTGAGGGAATTAGACTTACCATCACTCGAAGCTAGAAGATTGAGGGGGGGATATGGTGACAGTATTTAAATTACTTTATGGTTATGATAGAGTGGATAGGAATCGATATTTTGATATGGCTGGTTCCAGAACTAGAGGTCATAGTTTGAAGCTTCGTAAGAAAACTTCTTTGCAGGATGTAAGGAAATATTATTTCAGTGTAAGAGTAGTTGATAATTGGAATTCGCTAAGCGAGGAGGTAGTTAATGCTATCTCAATCCATAGTTTTAAGGACACGTATGATAAGTATCACTAAGTACAAAACGGAACCGATCAGGAGACGGGAAGATACGAGCTTTGGGCTCTTTCCCGTAAACACAATTAGGCAATCACAATTACGTAATCACATACATAAACACACACACACACACAGATGATGCAAAGATTATGAAGAAAGTAAAAAACGAGAACAATGGTAGAGA
>JAXCGZ010017268.1:17500-37500 GCA_037179515.1 Halocaridina rubra | reverse complement strand
CTTGAGGAATTCATGGTACGAAGTTGTAGCTTTTTGAAGACTCGAAGCTTCCTTGAGAAGGGTCTCATATTTTCCTCTATTGGTGGAGAATTTTCCCAAAATAGGGAGTTTCTGAAGGTTCGAAGGTGTTGCATCTCCAGCGTTGAGGAGAGAAACGGTCTTCGCTGGTAGTTTGGTCTTCACCACTGGGATTCGCCTTCCAATCAGAATAAGAGGATTTTGCTCTATTTTCTGGAGGGCCGTGCTGGTGATTTTCATCCAATCTTGAATAGCAACTGTATGGTTGTTGATAATCTTAGTTGTCTGGTGGAGTAAAATGACTCCAAAAAATGATCCAAAAATGGATAAAAAGAGAGAGATTAAGTAATAAGTTAGGTTCATCATGATTGCTGTGATATTACAAGTGGCTGAAGCAAATAGCGGTAACATCGTATCCAAGTTACGCAATAACAGGTGTTCGAGATCTCAAACCTTTCCTGTGCGCTAACGTGTATATTATTACGTGATGGTGAAATTATTGACAGGTATGCTCCTTCGTATTTTTAAGATGTGCACAAAATAGCGTATTTACCAGTGAGCTCAATATGTGTTGTTGGAATATTGCAGGTGTCAAGGACAAATTGAACAATTCTGATATTTTATCATTTATTCTCGGGTTTCATATCGTGTGGCTTTTGGAAATAAAAACTATTGCTCGCATTAGTGTACCAGGATTTTACACTTATCATAACCCGTGTGTGTGAGTGCAGGTGCGTGTGTGCACGCGTGCGCACGCATATATGTATGTCTGTGTATATATATATTCACACACACACACACACACACACACACACACACACACACATAAACAACACACACACACGTGTGTGTGTGTGTGTGTGTGCGCGTGCGTGTGAGTACATGTTTATATGTCTGTACGTATTTTATATGTCTGTATGTATGTATATATATATATATATATATATATATATATATATATATATATATATATATATTATATATATATATAGTGTGTGTGTGTGTGTGTGGTGGGGGGGGGGGGGGGGGGTGTGTGTGTGTGTGTGTGTGTGGTGTGTGTGTGTGTGTGTGTGTGTGTGTGTGTGTGTGTGTGTGTGTGTGTGTGTGTGTGGGGATAAAGGCATCATGAATAGTGACTACAAGAAAGAAGAAAAAGCAATGAAAGATATTATTAGACGAGGAGTGAAGAGTACTAGTCCAGACAAAAATGTGGAGTTAAACATATATTACAAAACCAAAAAGACGAGAGAGCTTATATTAAGAAACAACTAACGAAAGTCTCTTCCAACAAAGTCATGTAGTCTACCAACATGCGTGCCCCCATGAAGACTGCAGTCTCCAATCGTCTTACATTGGTATGACAACAACTAAATTGACAAAGAGTAACATTTCACCTACAAGAAGGCGCCCCCAAAAATCATATGATGAAAGAACACCAGACCTCCATCACACGTAAAATGTTGGAGGAAAATACGAAGATACTATATATATATATATATATATATATATATATATATATATATATATATATATATATATATATATATATATATGCATGCTTGCATGCATGCATGCATGCTTGCATACATACATACATACATACATGCATGCATGCATGCATGCATGCATGCATGCATACATACATACATACATACATACATACATACATACATACATACATACATACATACATACATACATGCATGCATGCATACATACATACATACATACATACATACATACATACATACATACATACATACATACATACATACATACATACATACATACATACATACATACATGCATAGCATACATACATACATACATACATACATACATACATACATCAGCATGCATGCATACATACATACATACATACATACATACATACATACATACATACATACATACATACATACATACATACATACATACATACATACATACATACATACATACATACATACATACATACATACATACATACATACATACATACATACATACATACATACATACATACATACATACATACATACATACATACATACATACATACATGTCCAATCACATCTTTCACTGTCTAGTCCATCCTCAATCCACCCTTCTTTACTCTCTTCACCTCTTTCCAAAACTTCTTTTTATTCTCCTCATATGACCTACTAAAATCCTGTCCCTACCTAACATTTGCCAACCTCTTCTCTTCCTCTACCTTCCGCTTGGTTTCCACATTTTTCTCCCTATATCTTTCATACTTCTCCCTACTGTTACACTGCAACCATTCCTCAAAAGCCCTCTTTTTCTCTTCCACATTCATTTTCACCCCTTCATTCCACCACTCGCTGCCCCTCCTCACGCAACCTCCAGCAAATCTCTTTCCACACACATCACTTGCATGTCCCACAAAACATTCTTTCATCAACTCCCATTCCTCCTCTAACTCCCCAACTTCTCTTTCTTTCACCCTGTCATATGCCACTTTCAGCCTGTCCTGATATTCCTGTCTCTTCTCTGGCTTTTTCAACTCTTCCACCTTCACCACTTCCCTTCTACATCCCCCCACTCTATTTCCTCACTCTTTTGCTACTACCACTTTTGCTTCAACCAAAAAATGATCAGATATCCCAGCAGCCACACCCCTAAATGCATGCACAACTTTTACTCTACCAATCATGCTCTTTGCTACCAACACATAATCCATCAATGCTCTTTCTTTCACTCTTCCATTTGCCACTCTCATCCATGTATACTTATTTATTAACTTCTTCTTGAAAAAAAACTATTACCTATCACCAACTCTTGCTCCACACACATATCTAACAGTCTCTCGCCACTCATTCCCACCTGGTACCCCATACTTTCCTACAACACCTACCTCTCCATCATCCACTCTGTCTCCTGTAAGCAGTTCCAGCGTACCTGTCCCTCTTACTGTACCCCCTCTTTAACCTTATGCCCTCCCCTAGTCTTTCTTCACTCAAAGTCCATAGGGTTCTTCGCTCTTTGATGATGAACAAGGCATACCGACCAGATGGTATCCCTGTAAGATTCTTTAGAGGAGTTTGCAAATAATTTGGCTCCTGTGCTTCGTCGTCATTTTCGCCTCATTCTCTCAGCCAGGATCAATCCTTCATCTTGGGAGCATACTGTAGTTCAGACTGTCCCTAAGAAGGGTGACCCGTCTACTCCTTCCAACTACCGAGGAATTGCTCTAACTTCTGCCATCACTAATATATTCGAAACTTTGCTCAATTCTCACTTCTTGCATCATCTTGAATCTAAACCACGTATCGTAATCACCAAGACATGATCCAAAGGTTACCTAATGTCCTATCTCACTCATGTATTGCTTTACCCGTTCTCTCTGTTCTCTGATTTCAGGTTCCTTTTTGACTGTTTTATATCTGTGGTTGTCGACAGTGCAACATCTAGCTTATTCTCAATAACCAGTGGTGTTCCACAAGGCTCTTTTCTTTCACCTACTCTTTTCCTTCTCTTCATCAACGATCTTCTTCAGTCCCCATCCTCCACTCTTCCACACGCCTTTGCCGACGATTCTACCCTGCATTTTTCTTCTGCCTTCTCTTCACAACCTTCATCTGCTACTCATCAGCAGTCTCGCATCACTCTTTCTTCATCTATCATCTCCGATTTGCTTAGAATACTACTCTCACATCTTGGGCCCATTTTCTTATACTTATCTCCTTGATAGGCTTAAATCTAAGGCAACCAGACATATTAATTTCCTTTTTCATACTTCTAATATTGATTCTCTTTCTCATTGCAGTAAGATATCATTTCTCTCTCTTTTCTATTGTTTCTACTTCCATTGCCGCCCTGATGAGTTGGCAAGTTGCATCTCTTCCTCGCTGCTGAGGCCGTGTAACACTCGTCAAGCAGCCTCGTCTCGCAGGTACTACGTGGAGATTTGTACCTAGCGGATTGGTTGGTGCAGTGACTGCTTCTAATCTTCCACCTTCAGACTCTTAAACTCTCTTCCTCCTTCTGTCTTTCCTGTTTCTTATAGCCTAATTTCTTTCAAAGAGCTGATCTATCGTAATCTCAGTGTCTAATCCTGTCATATCTTTAGGTCTTCAATACTTCAACTATTCTTTCAGCCTGTCCTTTTCATACTGTTTATCAATCTCTTATTTCTGCCTTGTCTTTAAGCTTCTACTTTTTCTCATTAATGCTATCTCGACGCCTGGGCCTCATGAGGGTAATTTTCTAGCTTTCCCTTGTCCCAAATAAAAAAAAAATCTCACTGGTTGTCTTGTTTATATACTAGTTTTTCCTTCATTTGAATAACAGTGACAATTTTTTTTTTATTCACTGAAGGAAACAGAGTGTGATTATCTCTTAAATGCTATCAATATACAGGAGAATAGAGGACATTACGACCAGGAAGTAGTCAGTTGGAGTGCAGATGCATAATATGGATAAATGTGAAACTATGAACGGAATGAACCAAAGATATTATGAAGAAAACTGTCCCCAAATGCAGTCGCAAGTATCCAGGGCCAATTCCACTAGTCTCTTAGCCATATATTCTCTCTCTCTCTCTCTCTCTCTCTCTCTCTCTCTCTCTCTCTCTCTCTCTCTCTCTCTCTCTCTCTCTCTCTCTCTTCTCTCTCTCTCTCTCTCTCTCTCTCTCTCTTTTTAGAGGCCTGCTAGTCTCCGTGGCAAAATGAGGCAGGTCGAGGGTTCTCGCCCCGTCACGGACTGAGGTTAGTAAGGGCATACACACAGGGTAACGATTACATCTGCCAAAACAAGTCCTTCGTAAGAAGGCAACCGTCCTAACCCTTAGTAGAAAAGGGAGTTCGTGACGTAAAACCGAATCCATCCTACAGCTCCATTCAAAAAAACAATTTTGAAAATTCCAGTGTCCCTTTTGAGACGAGGTCGATGCAAACACTCGGTAATTCTCAACCACTTGTAGTTCCTTTTCCCATTAAAAAAAAAAAAGTAGAAAAACCAGATGAACAAAGTAATGGAGGTCCCAGTTAATTAGACTCAGCTTATCAGACAGATCTTCACTTTCTACAATGCAATTGCACCAAGTACTGAGGTAACAAGATTTACATAATTATGCCATCAATGGGAGATTAGTTTTTGAGTCACTCCCAAACTCTCTTCTCCGAGCCCTAGTAGTACCAAGAATGTAATGGATGTGTTTGTACTGTAAAAAAAAAAATCCAATATAGAGCATTGATCGCTTTCTATCTACATTAAATACTTTTTTTACATTAAAGAGAGAGAGAGAGAGAGAGAGAGAGAGAGAGAGAGAGAGAGAGAGAGAGAGAGAGAGAGAGAGAGAGAGAGAGAGAGAGAGAGAGAGGGAGAATTCATATTTTTTTTATGATTGTGACACTAGAACGGGCCAAAAATTAATAATAATAAAAGAGAGAGAGAGAGAGAGAGAGAGAGAGAGGAAAGAGAGAGAGAGAGAGGGAGAGAGAGAGAGAGAGAGAGAGAGAGAGAGAGAGAGAGAGAGAGAGAGAGAGAGAGAGAGAGAGAGAGAGAGGATTCATATTTTTTTTATGATTGTGACACTAGAACGGGCCAAAAATTAATAATAATAAAAGAGAGAGAGAGAGAGAGAGAGAGAGAGAGAGAGAGAGAGAGAGAGAGAGAGAGAGAGAGAGAGAGAGAGAGAGAGAGAGAGAGAGAGAGAGAGAGAGAGAGAGAGAGAGGGGATTCATATTTTTTTTTATTGTGACACTAGAACGGGCCAAAAATTAATAATAATAATAAAAGCCCCTATCAGGTCTGGGCACGGAGAATACATAAAATAAAAAGAAACAGAAACGGAGAGTGTAATGACTTGTCATATGTGAAGGGATAACAAGAGATGTGTAATGAATATCCAAGAATATTTACTGCCGATGTAGGCATAGAAAGAGAACTGTAAATGAAGGAAGACTTAACATCGAACTGTCCTGGACAGCCCTATTGAAGCTCAAAAAAAAAACTCCAGCTGTAGTATTGCAACGGGCGGCTGGTGCCATGGGTCAACCTACTATTTAATGGCTATTTGCCATTGATCACTGAAGAAGTGTGATTACGAAGCCAGATCATGAAGGAGAGACAATACTTCATGACTTTATCTTGTTCTGGTTTTACGTCACGGACTCCCTTTTCTATCGAGGGCTAGGACGGTTGCCTTCTTGCGAAGACTTGTTTTGGCAGATGTAATTGTTACCCTGACTTCATACCCTTGCTAACCTCAGACCATGACGGGGCGCGAACCCTCGACCTGACGCCTCAGAGTCGCGGACGCTACCGCTTGAGCCACGGTGACTACACTTCATGACTTTATCCATAACACTATTATTATTACGAGGAAAAGTTGTTTCCTGATACTGTCGCCATTATATTTTTTTTTATGAGTGACACCAGGACGGACGAAGAAATTTGCCCTCATCGGGCCTGGGCACGAAGATACATATCTCAAAGAGAAAGAAATATGGGGAGTGTTGTGACATATCAGATGTGAAGGGATGATAAGAGATATGTATCGGATATGCAAGAATAGTCGGTGTTGATGTAGGTATAAAAAAGGATCCGTTACTGAAGGATCAGCTTCCTCTACGTCTATGTTGGTGATGAAAACAGTTCACCAATCACACTTTTTTAATGACACATGACATAAAAACATGCATCTGTTCCTGTAAACATCTTTGATTTATTTATTGTTTTTAATCATTAATTCCCTAAAGGTCACTGCGAGCTCTCTCAAACACTTGACCTACTTGGATCCACAGGTGGTGTAAATTTACAGTTGGTAACACTGTTGATTTCCACAGGTGGTGTAAATTTACAGTTGGTAGCGCTGTTGATTTCCACAGGTAGTGTAAATTTACAGTTGGTAACACTGTTGATTACAATTAAGTTTACTGTTGAGGAAGGAGAGGGTTAAGCCCCATTTCATTTGGGGGCACTGTTCCAGAATCAATCACACTCACATTTACACATGCATGTTTGCAATTCTTATTCCAGTTATCTGGAATGATTTATTCAGTATCTGCTTCATAACTATACAAACAAGAGTGTGTAATTCCTATTCCAGAAATGCACACACATTTGTAATTCTTATTCCAGTTATTTAGCATAGTGAATATATGACACTCCAAAAGTATAGGGAATAGAGGTGTGAAATTCCTATCCCAGACACAGGGCACTTACACGTATACATATGACTAATTCTTATTCCAGTTATCTCGAAATTTTAATACATAATACTCTGAGAATATGTAATAACTTTACTCTCATATTGTTTTAACTTTTCAATTAATTCCAGTTATCTCGAAATTTCAATACATAATACTCCGAGAATATGTAATAACTTTACTCTCATATTGTTTTAACTTTTCAATTAATGACTATTACATATTTAGATAAGTCCTTGAGTAACTTCAATGTATACGGAGGAAAAGTGAAAGAATAGTATATATATATATATATTATATATATATATATATATATATATATATATATATATATATATATATATATATATATATATATATATATAGAACAATATAGATAATGTCAAGAATAATACATTTTGGAAGCTGTGAAAAACACCTAATTATATGTTTAGTTCCTGGGTTCATCCAGTGAGGACGTGCTTCCAGTAGCTCTAATCTTGACCAAACTTAGTACAATGGAGAGTGGTGGTGTTCTTTGTGCTGGTGGTGTTAGTGGTAGTGGTGTTGGTGGTGGTGTCGTTGTTGGTGCTGTTTGTGGCTGTGCTGGGGATTTGTCCTCGTCTGACGCAAGCAAACTCATTTTTAATTTAAGAAATGAGTTGGCCGCAGTCAGGCAGGAGGTCAGATCCTTAGCTGAGGAGAACAGGGATCTGAGAGGTAAAGTAGAGGTGTTAACCAGGAAGGGTCGATTGAATAATGAAGGCGACTGGAAAGTTGTGAATAAGGGTTCAACGAAAATGGTTCTTAAGAAAAATGATACTTTTAGACTACAGGTTGCTAATTCATTTAGGTCACTTAGAGATGAATGTGACAGTGTCGGCAGCAATTCTTCAGGAACCATAGAGTCAGATAGGTGTACTAGCGATCGTAAAAATGGAAGTGGGAAAAGCTCTCAGGTCAAGAGCCTAGGTAAGTCTCCCAAGGTCGGAGTAACCCATCCTCCGGATAAGTCTCGTTCTTTGGTAATTGTAGGGGATTCACTATGCAGATATGTAGACAGGAAACTCAGGCACAGAGTTAGAGGAAAATATTTTTTCCCTGGAGCAGGTATGAAGAAGGTGGGTGAGTCAATAAATAGCTGGATTGAGAAAAAAGATGTTGTTTGTTTGATAGCTGGGGGAAATGACGTGCAGGATGGTAGAAGTGAAGAGCTGATTAGGTTGTATAGACAAGCCCTGGATAAGATTAGGAAAAGGGGTGCAGTTCCTGTGATGTGTGGTATTCTCCCTAGGCTTAGCCAAAGTTCAGAGAGGTGGTCTCGAGCTATAGGAGTAAATGCTAGGATGAAAGTCTTCTGTCGGGAGAATAATATAGGTTTTATAGACGGGTGGGATCACTTCACTAGTCGTAAGCATATGTATGCAAGGGATGGAGTGCATCTTTCTAATTCAGGTGTCTCGGTATTGGCTGGTATGATAGACAGAGAGGTAGGGGGGTTTTGTTAGACACAAATAATGAAATGATTAATACTTGTGCAGAGAAATTAGTCAGTAAGGGTTCAGTAAATAGTGGGTCAAATAACTGGGAGTCTAAGGATAAGAACCATTTGTTACATAGAACAAATATTAACAAAAAGAATAGCCACAAGAAGGGTGAAGCTAGAGAAAGTTTAAAAGTATATTATACAAATAGCCGTAGTTTAGGTAACAAGATAGAAGAACTGAGAGCCATAGTATGTAGTGAGAGACCGGATATAATATGCATTAGTGAAAGTTGGATTAAATTAGAAAGCAAACACCTTAAAGCTGAGTACATAATTACAGGATATAAACTTTATAATGCTGATCGTAGTGCAGATAAAAGAGGGGGAGGGGTAATTATGTATATTAAGGATAGCCTCAGAAGCTGCATTAAGTCTGGAATTAAGACAAATCTAAATTCAGAAACCTTATGGGTTGAAATTAAAAATAATATAGAAAGTCTAGTTGTAGGAGTAGTCTACAGACCACCTGATCTAGATAATATAGAGTCGCAAGTTATATACGATGAAATTTCTAAAGTGAGCAGGTCAAATAGAGTTTGCATTGAAGGCGATTTTAATTTTAGACATATTAACTGGGAAACCATAACAGGTGATAGTAGCTCTAAGGAGTTTTTGGAAGTAGTAGAAGACAATTTCCTTTCTCAGCATGTACATGAAGCAACACGGGGGGTGAATACACTAGATTTAGTTCTTAGTAATAGAGAGAATATGGTTACAAATTTAGAAGTTGGTGAAAAATTGGGCAACAGTGACCATGATTCCATTAGATTTAACATAATTTTCAAGGAAACTATAAAGGAAAATAAGAATATTGTTCCAAACTTTAGAGCAGGAGATTTTGAGGGCTTAAAAACTAAATTATCTAATGAGGTATGGGAAGGGATTTCTGGGGTACAGATGTGGGTAGTTAATCCAGCAGGTCAGGTCGCAGGTAGCGGATTACCCCGAAATTTGGGTACCACATGCCAAGGATTATCACAAGATAAGATCAATACATTAAATTCTCTCACAGCAAAGAACAGCAGCCCGTCAGTTAATATAAATTTGGATGAGGAATATAACAATTTTGTCATGACGCTTAAGAATAGTCAGAGAGACTATATTCCCATGAAACATTGCAGATCAAGAAAAAATGACCCTAAATGGATGAACAATAGAATAAAGAATCTTATAGGTATTAAAAGAGGAATATACAGGAAACTAAAAAGAGGTGAAGAGCAGGTGAGGCAGCAATATATACAGTTAAACAGGGAAGTTAAAAAGATAGTTAGAGAGTCGAAAAGAAAATACGAAGTTCGAATAGCAGGAGAAGCTAAAGAAAATCCTAAAGGGTTTTATCAACATTATCAAACAAAATTTAAGGAAAAAGTCGGACCAATTGAAGTAGCCAATGGCCATATCACAGATGACGATAAAGTGATGTGTACATGTTTAAATGATTATTTCTTATCTGTATTTACAAATGAAAACTTGGAAAATATTCCGGAAGTAGAATCCATTTACAGAGACAGTCCCGATAATATACTTAGTTCAATAAATATTACGAGAGAGGAGGTAATAAAAGAAATAGATAAATTAAAGGCTCATAAATCTCCGGGACCTGATGGAATATATGCTAGAATATTAAAGGAATGCAAGGAAGAGCTTAGTTGTCCTCTAACTGCATTATTTAATAATTCAATAAAATTAGGATCGGTACCCATGGAGTGGAAATTGGCAGATGTGGTACCAATATTTAAAAAAGGAGAACGTGTTAAAAAGAATAATTATAGGCCGGTAAGTTTAACGTCAACAGTGGGTAAGATTCTAGAATCCATAATTGCAAACAAAATAAGGGCCCATCTAGAATTACACAGACTGATAAAACTTTCACAACACGGGTTTCTTAAGGGTTTTTCGTGCCTCACAAACTTACTGTCTTTTTATTCAGAAGTTTACGAGGCAGTAGATTGTGGCAAAGAATATGATACAATATATCTAGATTTTAGCAAAGCTTTTGATAGAGTTCCTCACAAAAGATTAGTTAAAAAGCTGGAAGCTCATGGTATAGGAGGAGCTGTGCTCAGATGGATCAAACAATGGTTAAAAGACAGAAAACAGAGGGTTTGCATAAATGGAGAGAAATCAGAGTGGGGCTCGGTTACAAGCGGGGTACCACAAGGCTCGGTACTGGGTCCTCTATTATTCATCGTATATCTAAATGATCTGGATTCGGATATCAGTAGTAACCTAAGTAAATTCGCAGACGACACTAAAATAGGTAGAACTATTAATGGAAAAGAAGACATTCATGCTTTACAGGAAGATCTAAATAGATTATCTGAATGGTCGGACAAATGGCAAATGGAATTTAATGTTGAAAAATGTAAAGTAGTTAAAATGGGTACTATAAAAGACAATACTAGTTATAAGCTAAATAACCATGAAATCATGAGTTCTCAGTGTGAAAGGGATTTGGGAGTTCTTGTGAGTAGTAGTCTTAAGCCAAGAGAGCAATGCACAGCAGTCAGAAATAAAGCAAACAGAATTTTAGGATTTATCTCAAGAAGCGTCAGCAATAGGACGGAAAAAGTTATTTTGCAGCTCTATCTTGCATTAGTTAGGCCCCATTTAGATTATGCTGTGCAATTCTGGTCACCCTATTATAGAATGGAAATTGAATCCTTGGAAAGAGTGCAACGAAGAATGACCAAGATGATACACAATATCAGAAATCTACCATATGAGGACAGATTAAAAAAACTTAATCTACATTCTCTAGAGAGGCGAAGAGTTAGGGGGGATATGATTGAAGTGTATAAATGGTTTAAAGGGATTAACAAGGGAGATATTAATAAAGTTTTAAAAATTCATGATCAAACCAGAACTCGTAATAATGGATTTAAGCTTGATAAATTTAGGTTCAGAAGGGAAATTGGTAAAAATTGGTTTGGTAATAGAGTAGCTGATGCATGGAACAAGCTTCCTAGTAGGATAGTAAATGCCAATACCTTAGACACCTTCAAATGTAGATTAGATAGACATATGACAGAGGTAGGGTGGGTATGAATAGGTTAGTGCTTATTAGAAAAATCATAAAAAGAAAAACAGAATAAATAAGTAGAGTAGAATAGAATAGGTTAGACATGCTGAAAATACAATTCAAAAATGGAGCTGCCTCGTGTGTGCCAGTAGGCATGTTGCAGTGTCCTCTATTCTTATGTTCTTATGTTCTTATATGTTCGAAATTCAATCTTTGAAGTACTTGAGGCGTTGATGAAAGCTCCAAATCGCCTTTTCTGAAATTCTAGTTGATTATTCTTCCCGTGACCTTAAGAACATAAGAACATAAGAACATAAGAATAGAGGACACTGCAACATGCCTACTGGCACACACGAGGCAGCTCCATTTTTGAACTGTATTTTCAGCATGTCTAACCTATTCTATTCTACTCTACTTATTTATTCTGTTTTTCTTTTTATGATTTTTCTAATAAGCACTAACCTATTCATACCCACCCTACCTCTGTCATATGTCTATCTAATCTACATTTGAAGGTGTCTAAGGTATTGGCATTTACTATCATACTTGGAAGCTTGTTCCATGCATCAGCTACTCTATTACCAAACCAATTTTTACCAATTTCCCTTCTGAACCAAAATTTATCAAGCTTAAATCCATTATTACGAGTTCTGGTTTGATCATGAATTTTTAAAACTTTATTAATATCTCCCTTGTTAATCCCTTTAAACCATTTATACACTTCAATCATATCCCCCCTAACTCTTCGCCTCTCTAGAGAATGTAGATTAAGTTTTTTTAATCTGTCCTCATATGGTAGATTTCTGATATTGTGTATCATATTGGTCATTCTTCGTTGCACTCTCTCCAAGGATTCAATTTCCATTCTATAATAGGGTGACCAGAATTGCACAGCATAATCTAAATGGGGCCTAACTAATGCAAGATAGAGCTGCAAAATAACTTTTTCCGTCCTATTGCTGACGCTTCTTGAGATAAATCCTAAAATTCTGTTTGCTTTATTTCTGACTGCTGTGCATTGCTCTCTTGGCTTAAGACTACTACTCACAAGAACTCCCAAATCCCTTTCACACTGAGAACTCATGATTTCATGGTTATTTAGCTTATAACTAGTATTGTCTTTTATAGTACCCATTTTAACTACTTTACATTTTTCAACATTAAATTCCATTTGCCATTTGTCCGACCATTCAGATAATCTATTTAGATCTTCCTGTAAAGCATGAATGTCTTCTTTTCCATTTATAGTTCTACCTATTTTAGTGTCGTCTGCGAATTTACTTAGGTTACTACTGATATCCGAATCCAGATCATTTAGATATACGATGAATAATAGAGGACCCAGTACCGAGCCTTGTGGTACCCCGCTAGTAACCGAGCCCCACTCTGATTTCTCTCCATTTATGCAAACCCTCTGTTTTCTGTCTTTTAACCATTGTTTGATCCATCTGAGCACAGCTCCTCCTATACCATGAGCTTCCAGCTTTTTAACTAATCTTTTGTGAGGAACTCTATCAAAAGCTTTGCTAAAATCTAGATATATTGTATCATATTCTTTGCCACAATCTACTGCCTCGTAAACTTCTGAATAAAAAGACAGTAAGTTTGTAAGGCACGAAAAACCCTTAAGAAACCCGTGTTGTGAAAGTTTTATCAGTCTGTGTAATTCCAGATGTGCCCTTATTTTATTTGCAATTATGGATTCTAGAATCTTACCCACTGTTGACGTTAAACTTACCGGCCTATAATTATTCTTTTTAACACGTTCTCCTTTTTTAAATATTGGTACCACATCTGCCAATTTCCACTCCATGGGTACCGATCCTAATTTTATTGAATTATTAAATAATGCAGTTAGAGGACAACTAAGCTCTTCCTTGCATTCCTTTAATATTCTAGCATATATTCCATCAGGTCCCGGAGATTTATGAGCCTTTAATTTATCTATTTCTTTTATTACCTCCTCTCTCGTAATATTTATTGAACTAAGTATATTATCGGGACTGTCTCTGTAAATGGATTCTACTTCCGGAATATTTTCCAAGTTTTCATTTGTAAATACAGATAAGAAATAATCATTTAAACATGTACACATCACTTTATCGTCATCTGTGATATGGCCATTGGCTACTTCAATTGGTCCGACTTTTTCCTTAAATTTTGTTTGATAATGTTGATAAAACCCTTTAGGATTTTCTTTAGCTTCTCCTGCTATTCGAACTTCGTATTTTCTTTTCGACTCTCTAACTATCTTTTTAACTTCCCTGTTTAACTGTATATATTGCTGCCTCACCTGCTCTTCACCTCTTTTTAGTTTCCTGTATATTCCTCTTTTAATACCTATAAGATTCTTTATTCTATTGTTCATCCATTTAGGGTCATTTTTTCTTGATCTGCAATGTTTCATGGGAATATAGTCTCTCTGACTATTCTTAAGAGTCATGACAAAATTGTTATATTCCTCATCCAAATTTATATTAACTGACGGGCTGCTGTTCTTTCCTGTGAGAGAATTTAATGTATTGATCTTATCTTGTGATAATCCTTGGCATGTGGTACCCAAATTTCGGGGTAATCCGCTACCTGCGACCTGACCTGCTGGATTAACTACCCACATCTGTACCCCAGAAATCCCTTCCCATACCTCATTAGATAATTTAGTTTTTAAGCCCTCAAAATCTCCTGCTCTAAAGTTTGGAACAATATTCTTATTTTCCTTTATAGTTTCCTTGAAAATTATGTTAAATCTAATGGAATCATGGTCACTGTTGCCCAATTTTTCACCAACTTCTAAATTTGTAACCATATTCTCTCTATTACTAAGAACTAAATCTAGTGTATTCACCCCCCGTGTTGCTTCATGTACATGCTGAGAAAGGAAATTGTCTTCTACTACTTCCAAAATCTCCTTAGAGCTACTATCACCTGTTATGGTTTCCCAGTTAATATGTCTAAAATTAAAATCGCCTACAATGCAAACTCTATTTGACCTGCTCACTTTAGAAATTTCATCGTATATAACTTGCGACTCTACATTATCTAGATCAGGTGGTCTGTAGACTACTCCTACAACTAGACTTTCTATATTATTTTTAATTTCAACCCATAAGGTTTCTGAATTTAGATTTGTCTTAATTCCAGACTTAATGCAGCTTCTGAGGCTATCTTTAATATACATAATTACCCCTCCCCCTCTTTTATCTGCACTACGATCAGCATTATAAAGTTTATATCCTGTAATTATGTACTCAGCTTTAAGGTGTTTGCTTTCTAATTTAATCCAACTTTCACTAATGCATATTATATCCGGTCTCTCACTACATACTATGGCTCTCAGTTCTTCTATCTTGTTACCTAAACTACGGCTATTTGTATAATATACTTTTAAACTTTCTCTAGCTTCACCCTTCTTGTGGCTATTCTTTTTGTTAATATTTGTTCTATGTAACAAATGGTTCTTATCCTTAGACTCCCAGTTATTTGACCCACTATTTACTGAACCCTTACTGACTAATTTCTCTGCACAAGTATTAATCATTTCATTATTTGTGTCTAACAAAACCCCCCTACCTCTCTGTCTATCATACCAGCCAATACCGAGACACCTGAATTAGAAAGATGCACTCCATCCCTTGCATACATATGCTTACGACTAGTGAAGTGATCCCACCCGTCTATAAAACCTATATTATTCTCCCGACAGAAGACTTTCATCCTAGCATTTACGCCTATAGCTCGAGACCACCACTCTGAACTTTGGCTAAGCCTAGGGAGAATACCACACATCACAGGAACTGCACCCCTTTTCCTAATCTTATCCAGGGCTTGTCTATACAACCTAATCAGCTCTTCACTTCTACCATCCTGCACGTCATTTCCCCCAGCTATCAAACAAACAACATCTTTTTTCTCAATCCAGCTATTTATTGACTCACCCACCTTCTTCATACCTGCTCCAGGGAAAAAATATTTTCCTCTAACTCTATGCCTGAGTTTCCTGTCTACATATCTGCATAGTGAATCCCCTACAATTACCAAAGAACGAGACTTATCCGGAGGATGGGTTACTCCGACCTTGGGAGACTTACCTAGGCTCTTGACCTGAGAGCTTTTCCCACTTCCATTTTTACGATCGCTAGTACACCTATCTGACTCTATGGTTCCTGAAGAATTGGTGCCGCCACTGTCACATTCATCTCTAAGTGACCTAAATGAATTAGCAACCTGTAGTCTAAAAGTATCATTTTTCTTAAGAACCATTTTCGTTGAACCCTTGTTTACAACTTTCCAGTCGTCTTCATTATTCAATCGACCCTTCCTGGTTAACACCTCTACTTTACCTCTCAGATCCCTGTTCTCCTCGGCTAAGGATCTGACCTCCTGCCTGACTGCGGCCAACTCATTTCTTAAATTAAAAATGAGTTTGCTTGCGTCAGACGAGGACAAATCCCCAGCACAGCCACAAACAGCACCAACAACGACACCACCACCAACACCACTACCACTAACACCACCAGCACAAAGAACACCACCACTCTCCATTGTACTAAGTTTGGTCAAGATTAGAGCTACTGGAAGCACGTCCTCACTGGATGAACTCAGGAACTAAACTGATGAACTCAGGAACTAAACTGATGAACTCAGGAACTAAATGGAGCACGCTTTTTAATAATAGGACAGTCCTGTTTAAGATTAAAAGACCTTCAACTGTAGTATTACATAAAAATAGCAGGTACTGCAAGTAACTTAGTTATCTTTTTGTATGTAAATATGAGACTAAAATTATATTGAATTCTCTAGTCAGAAATACCATTCACGATACAATTTAAATAGATCAGAGTGTATACTACACTAGAAAAGAGAATAATTCATAAATGAGTTGTCAATTTCATAAGATATATGACACTTTGATTTGTATTTGGTAAAATAAGAATGTAATTAAGACTGATTTATAAGATATATGACACTTTAATTTGGATTTGGTAAGATAAGAATGTAATTAAGATTGATTTATACACTTAAAATCAATTTATTTGTCGCCTGGGCTCATCCTAAGTACCAGACCTTTTCATTGGAGCTGAGCACAGAGCCGGGGAACTCCTCCTCCCTATGTCGCCTCTCTAAATAAAGGACCCATGGCTTCAGATCTACAGATGAAAGTAGATGTTACTTACACATTCAGGCAAAGTACTCTCTCTCTCTCTCTCTCTCTCTCTCTCTCTCTCTCTCTCTCTCTCTCTCTCTCTCTCTCTCTCTCTCTCTCCTCTCTCTCTCTCTCTCTCTCTCTCTCTTTCTCTTCTATCTCTCTCTCTCTCTCTCTCTCTCTCTCTCTCTCTCTCTCTCTCTCTCTCTCTCTCTCTCTCTCTCTCTCTCTCTCTCTCTCTCTCTCTCTCTCTCTCTCTCTCTCTGAATTTATTGTTTTGCAGCGATGTGAAATTCAGAATTATATATCTGTTTTTTTATGAGTGTGACACCGGACACGAGAAAATACCAAGACGAGGGAAAAGAAAAAGGTTAAGGACAAGGCAGAGATTTGTCGATTAGTAAGTATATCTTCTTGTCACGTGTCATTCTGGCTTGGTATATGTCTTTATGGCTTCCCTGCAACCATTTTCTTCAGTTATTAGCATAAAAGGATAGAGGTCCAGTATTTCAATAGGAGGGTAAGAATATGTCAGTCACTCTGTATCTCCAGTATGGCTTAATTCTTTTCAGCAGAGTCCATTGTGCATACGCAATAGAGGGAAATTTTTGGGCGTTATGAATGCTATCCAAGATCCCATTTATATTTTAATCTCTTATATAATTATTTTCCTTCAGTAGGAATATCTAGGTTTCAGTGATATTTCTTAATTTTTGTTCATAATTACTGTGTATCACTTTTGTCTTACAATATGTCATTATTAGGGTTTGCATAATTAGCGGCTTTATAGTTCCGGTTTTACGTCACAGACTCCCTTTTCTACCAAGGACTAGGACGGTTGCCGTCCTATTCATTTGAATGTTAGTATGAATTGTCCATTCAAATGAATAGGACGGAAATTGGTGGTCTAGCATCGCGTTAATACGAAATGTGATAATGTTATGTGATGTGATGTGGTGGTGATGATGATGAATGGTGAATAAGACATTTTATTCAGTCCTTTGTTCGTAATTAAATGTACATGCCTGTAGTCTGTATAATTTTCAATTATGTGTATACTTATATTTATAAGTAAGTTCACAATAATCTTTGTTGATATTATTATTATTATTAATATTATTATTATTATTATTATTATTATTATTATTATTATTATTATTATTATTATTATTATTATTATTATTATTATTATTATTATTATTATTATTATTATTAGTAGTAGTAGTAGTAGTAGTAGTAGTAGTAGTAGTAGTAAGAATACTTCCTCCGTGTTCCCCTGCATGTCGTAAAAGTCGACTAAATGGGGCGGAGCTGGGGGACTGGGAATCCCCTCCTCTGTATTTTACTTCCTACGAGTAGCCAAGAGATGTGGGGGTATTCTGGCAGGAGAGATCCAGCCAGAAACCTAATAATTGGGTCTCTGAATGTGCATGGTTGTGGTGTAAATGAAAGTACGAGGGAGGTGAGAGGGAGTATGTTTGTGGAGGGATAGATAGATGAACTTGCATTGAGCGAAACTAAGATAAAAGGGAATGGTGAGGTGACATTTGGGAGACTGGTAGGAAGGGTGTCTGGAGTTGAGAGAGGGAGAGAAAGTGTGGCTCTGTTAGTAAGTGAAGAGATAAATAAGTGTGTGTTGGAATGGAAGGAAATATCTTCTCGAATAATAGTAGCTAAAATGAGGCTGGGATGCGAGGCTTGGGCGTTTGTGAGTGCATATGGCCCTGGCAGTGAAAGAAGTGAGGAAGAAAGAGAAGAAATTTTGGATGAAATTGAACGAGTGTTTGGAAGACTTGGGAATGAATGTGAATTTGGTGTTGATGGGAGATTTTAATGCTGTCGGCACAATCACACCTTAATATATCCTTCTCTTTGCATTCATTCCCAAATATCTATTTCTCATTACACTTTTCAACCCACCTGGACATTTACTAGCTTCCTTCACTCTGTGATTTACCTCTACATCCACTCGTCCACTCCTTGATACATGTGACCCCAGATACTTAAAACTCTCAACTTCTTCAAGCAACACCCCATTCACTCCAACATTCAATCTACCAATATTAACTCCTTGTTCATCTCATGACTTTACTTTTACCAATATTCACGAGCAACTTCCTTCTTTTACACACACTAATAAACTCAGTCACCAAATGATTCAATTCATTTTCAGTATCAGCCACCAGTACAGTATCATCTGCAAATAGTTACTTCATAACAGACTGACTAAGAACAACGACCTCATATTAACACTTAAAAAATTAATTTATAACAGGTTGGTGAAGAACAGCGACCCCATATAAGCACTTGAAAAAGCTACTTTATAACAGGCTGACTTAGAATGATGACCTCATATGAAAACGTGAAGAGCTACTATATAGCAGGCTGGTTAATAACAGCCACCCTCTATGAATACGTGAAAGCTACTTCATAACAGGATAGTGAGGAACAATGACCCCATATAAGCACGTGAAAAATTACTTCATAACAGGCTGGTTAAGAACAGCCACCCTCTTTGAACACGTAAAAAGCTACTTCTTGACAAGTTGGTGAAGAATAACGACCCCATGTAAGCACGTGAAAAGTTACTTCATAACAGGCTGGTTAAGAACAGCCACCCTCTATAAACACGTGAAAAGCTACTCCATAACAAGAACAACGATAACATGTAAGCACTTGAAAAACTACTTCATAACAGGCTGGTTAAGAACAGCCCCCTCTATGTACACGTGAAAAGCTAATTTATAGCAGGCTGATGAAGAACAGCGACCCCATATAAGTACGTCAAAAGCTACTTCATAACAGGCTGGTGAAGAGCAGCGACCCTCTATGAACACTTGAAGAGCTACTTCATAAAAAAAAAAAATGGTGAAAAAGAGCAGATCTCACAAAATGTCGACAATCTTTGTGACATCTCGTTGCATCTATTCATATTTGCAATGCCCAACATGTGGTTGTTTATCTGCTGTTGTTAGATTCTCCACCCATGGATGGGTGGAATGGGTCATGGAGGACCCATAGGGCGGTCGCCAGACGGCAAAGACACCAACCCCCCACTGTGTTGCCCAGCCACAACGGTAACCTCCCCAGTAAACAATGTTTGTGAGGTGTTGCCCA